>VZTZ01020298.1:28481-44163 GCA_013400955.1 Drymodes brunneopygia | reverse complement strand
CTATGACGGGAAAACCTCCTTTCTTTTGGTGCTCTGGACATTTCTCCAGCAGGTCGAGTACTGCTTCAGCCTCTGGGATCCGTTCTGCACACTGCAAGGAAAGATGATAAAATGTGCTGGGTCGGAAGGGACCTTTACAGACCATCAAGTCCAACCCCCATGCAGTGCACTGGGATATCCTAGACTGGATCAGATCACTCAGAGCCCTGTCCCACCTGACCTGGAATGTTTCAAGAGATGGGACATCCATCATCTCTCTGGGCAACCTGTGCCAGTGTTTCACCACCCTCATCGTTAAAAAATTCTTCCCTACATCTGGTGACAATCTTCCCTCCCTCCGTTTGAAACGATTGCCCCTCTTTCCCTTGGCACCCGCCCGCCCCACGGCGCTGAAGAGCCGAGCGCCGGCCCCGCGCCCACGGTGCTGACCTGGCGCAGGCGCTGGCGGAGGGNAAAAAAAAAAAAAAAGAAGTGCAAGTATGCTCCGCTGCTTGGGACTGACCCAATATGACAAACAAGTCCTAAACGAAACGGAACTGCTTTGCCCAAGCAACACTGGGCTGTCAGGCGTATCAGTAACTCGACCCTATTATTTGATTATTCAGTGCCTTGATAGCAAGACCAACAGACACAAATAATTTTGGGAGTAAACTGGACTTTTACAAGCCTGTTTTCATAACTTTGCAATGAACAATTTCTGCTTTCATCAGCTCAGAGGCAGGAACCAGAAACACTGCAAATAGCAATAGCACTGACTTAGCCTCATGACAGCTGCTATGACTACTGCTGCCCAAAATGTAGGTTTTGAGTTTTCAGAAAATGTAACTTAAAATGATGGAGAACCTGCATCTCTGCAGAAAACATCTCTTTTTCAATAGTTGGAAAACTGCCACTCAGAGATATCTAAAGTTAGGTATCGGAAGTTTTTACGATGCATTTTCTGAACGAATATACTCTACCAGCTAGTATACTCTACAAGAAGCTGCTTGGACACTTGTTTTCCTCTGGTCATCTCAAACACCTGCACAAATACCTTTTGCTTAGTGTAACTGCAGGGAGAGGGAGCAGCTGATAGGCAGTACCATTTACAAATCATCTGTACTAGTTGGAAACTGCCCATCCCAAGGAAGTCGGTGGAAGGCTGGGCCAGAGCCAAAACTGGGAATGTAGCCTCGAAAGCTCTTCAGGACAGTCTCAGCATCATGTACCAAAATTCATTTGTTTTTTTTTAAAGGCTATTTCATACCTGAGAGCTCCTGCACCATTCCACATGACTCAAACACATGGCCATTGCAGTGGGGATGGATACCAGAAGACACAGGGTAAAACATAGTTCATTATACAGGAAACCAATAGATAGCTTTAAGACCATAATAATATCCACTGATTAGGAGTAGGGGCTCTTCTCTGCCACTATTTTGTCCGGCAGAATGGCATGCTGTACATATGCCTGGCTTATCCATGGTCCCTCCTCCTAGTCCTTGTGCTTGTCCAGCATCCACAGTCACTGAATTAGGAATGTTAAACAGTACATCCTCATCTTTCGCTTTCAGCACCTGTTGTGGACCCTTGCTCATGGAATTACCTAAATCTCTTTTTGACTCTGTGATACAACCCACCTCCACAAACCCCTGCGGTCTCCAATTCCAGCAATGCAAATGTTGCATAAAAACTTCTCTTTCATAAGTTTTAAATTCACATCCTACTTGTTTCAACAAGTGCCCCTTCTAATAGTATTACTGATTTTGGTGCATAACAGTTCAACATTTAGTTTATTTATTACATACAGGTTTTTTTAAAGGTCACTCAGCTCTCCCCTTCAGCTTTTTCATGTCAGAAATGACAGCCTCAAACCCCTGGGAAGGCAGTGGCTTCATCCCCTTGATCATTTAGAAACACGGATAACTTCTTTAACTGTAAGGTCCTGCCAAGATGTAGAGACATGAACTGGACCACTAGTCATGCTTTGGTTACACTTATCAAAGTTTCACAGACCAGCAGAGTAATGCAATCTACCTTGTTTCTGGGTGATACTAAGCCTTAAGTTGACTTTTTTCTCTGATGCCTCCCACAGAGCCAATGATTTCAGAGGAGTAGCAACAGTGACTAAGACCTCCTCGAGCATAAGTGCCACTGCTGAGTTCAGCATCAGGTACACAAGGTTTCAATTACTCTTTCGGATCTGCACTGTCTCACCTTTATCTGTACTGAAACTTATCTGCCACTTTTCTGTTCATTTGTTTGCTTGAGGTCCAACTGACTTGCAGCCAAGTTTCATTTCAAAAGCATTTGTAAAGCTGGCCCTTTCCCTCACTGACCTCTTGACTTCTTTCTCTCCTGTTTGTTTTTTTTTCTCCAATGTTACTATTGCCTTTCCCATCTCTGCTGAATGGAAAGCACCTACTTTCATTTTCCCTTTTCCCATCTCATTGCCTTGATACAACCTTGTTACAACCATTCCTGAGCTAAGATGGTGGTGATTCCTTCATTTATAACATGCTTATGAGATCATTAGTAATAGGCATGTGATGGTTGTTCTCCTGCCTAATTATTTAAAAGTACCCTCTTGCAGGGTTCAAGTAAAATAAAGGAAAAGAGAGTTGTCTTTTATGCCCAAGATGTTTTGTTGTATTTAAAATCAGTGGAGACTGTATTACTCAGTTTTGAAATTAACTTACGTTATGTATTTTCAGCCTTTTTACAAGGACCTGAATAATTTTGTCATCAGTATAATAGGAAGCAATGTTGAAGAAAACAATATGCTAATTATGTACAAAGCACTGTTCAGGAGCATTTTCACATCTTTGAGTGTGCACTGTGCTTACATAGAACTATAAGGAACAGATACAGAAACAACAAGAGGCCACATAAATATTCAAAAAATTTTGATCCACACAAAGTTGAAAAAAAGAAAAAAAAATCCTGAAAATTGATTTGCATGTAACTTAAGTGTACAGTCCTGTAAACAGCTGTCTGATACACAGGCAGGAAAAACATTCAGTTGAAGGCCCATAAAATGTATAGGTACATAGAATACACACAAATAAAACTGCTCTTTTAATGCAGAATAAACTCTAAAGAATATCAGTAAAAGCCTTCCAGTAAAGAAAAAGGTTTGGGGATAAGACCATAAGACCACAGAAGTCAGTATAGTGTCAGGCCAAGAAAGATTCCTTTTCTGCCCATGACATTGACACTGCTAGATGTTTAGGGAAGGCTATAGAAAGAACACAGAAGGATCCTTCTCTCAACATACTTTTGTAAAGAAAGGATCTGATCATCCTTGAGGTCCCTCCCAGCCTGGTGTTCTATCATTCTATAATTATATGATCTTTTCATAAATCATAGAAACCATCTTTTTAAATACTTCCTGAATGGGAAATCACATATACATTATTAAGTGCCCATGGTGGACTTCTTTAAAATGTGCCTAATCTGTATCTATATTCATATTGCATGTTCCATATGTCTTTCATAACTTAATTGCATGTGGGTTTTAGCTTTCTGTTTGGTAATTTCCCCTTGGATTTCTGCATCCCAAGGAGAGATGAGTCACTCTAAGTACAAGGTCCTTAACCGAATCCCATTTATAGTGCTGCAGATGCAATGAGAAAGAGATAATTTCCAGCTGAGACTAGTGCAAGAAGTATTACATTTATCAAATGATACTGAAACTACGTCTGCCATTGCATGATTTGCCTGGTTGCCCTTGGACCATTTCTGGTCCTTCCAGGTGACTTGATATGACTCTTCCTTTAACCTTTTCTGTTTGTATCAGTACTTTGGTTTCCCTAGCAAGATACTGTTTGACTGGAACTGCCAAATACCCACACTGGAGAAAGCAATATATTTATTTAAAATATAAAATTACATGAATTAGATAAGTATTATATAGTTGTTTTAAAAGTTTTGCTTTCCTAGCAACTAGGCACAAGAGTATTATCTATGTTTATCCATTTGGATTTTTCCATGCTAATTGTGTACTTATTTATTATCTGATGAACCATTAGAAACATTATTCAATCATTTTTGAAAAATTATATTAATCTTTAAAGGGTTTTGAGATAGATTTGGAGAACTAAAACATTTGAGATACAGATTTAGAGAACTGAAACATTTAACAAGGACCCCATCATGCCACTGTAAGATGAATTCTATAGGAAGCTAGAGGAAGGAATCATACTTCCTACAATTCTCAAAGAACATTTATGCTTGCTTTTCTGAGATTCTTCCAGAAGGCATCAGGACAGAAAATTGCATTACAGTTCTTGCTTGAAGTATTTCCTGTAGATATAAAGCTTGTGCATAAAAATGCACATTTGTGTTTTCTTGTAGGTCTCACCATAGAGCCCGTGAGCTAAGACAGTTTGGGACGTAAAATGTGAATGTCTTTCTTGATGTTGCTGGGACTTGTACAATGTAGGGGGCACATCCTAGTCTGGGTTTACTTTGTGAGGCTTTACAGTAATGCAGAGAGTGTCACCTGAAAACCTATTTAGTTGAGACAAAAAGTAAGAAGAACTATAATTCCCATTTTCTAAGAAAGCACTGATAGAATTACAAAGAACGGGAAGTCTTGAGTACGCTTGGGTGCAAAGTTCTCTGCATGTTTTGTTCCTTGAAACAGAGATCTGTGTTTTCAAAGAAAAACAGTCCAAAAATGGTAATGTTTTAGTTTTCTGATTCATTGAGCAATATTTTTCTGACATGTTTTTGGAGTGTTTGGGTTTCAGATGTAACTCTTGTGTTGAGAGAAACTCATTATCATCAAGGATTCTTTACTGACTTTGGAAATTGAGTATTCTGAACCTAATTTTTCTAGCCAGCTGAGGTACTAGGCAACAAGCTCAGGGCTAGTAGCAAGCTTTCCACCTCAAAAAAGAGAGAAAGGCTGTAGTCCCTATATCTGCATTGGCTCAACTTGACATGAATAAAAGATACGAAGGGGAACAGAAAGGAATTTGAATTGGGGCCAGAGAAGATAGGAAATGGAATAGGGTTCCTACCATGCAACAGAAGGGATGTATGGAGTGAGGAGGAAACAGGGCATATCAGACTTCTCCAAATTAATTGAAACATTGAAACCACCAATGAGCAACTCCAATGTCACATTTCAGTTTAAATTTGCATTGTCTTGTCCACCTCCCTTTCAAATTGTATTTTCAAGTTTGTGATCAACAAACTCTTTATTTATTAGAATATCCTGCTTTTATGCTTAAGCTTGTGTCTTACATAAACCTCAAGGAACTTGAAGGGCACATGGTTAACTCCTGCTGGAATAATCTCTGCTGGCAAACTCTGAGACCGTTTTGGAAAGCCTCAGAAGTGAGACATTTCTCATCATGCTACAGCAATACCTTTGTGAAGTGGCATTACTGGACCCAGACACAGCAAGAAGTCCTGCCCTACTAGTATGAACCTGCCCCAGTAAGAAACAGCCAACAGAGACAACAATAAAAACTGTTCAAACTGTTTTTTGCTGATCCAGACATTATTCAATCAGTAGATCACCTCCAGGAAAGTGAAGGAAGGATGATGGGAATTTGGGGATAGCCAATGACAGGCCTAATTAACACTTCTTATTCACAAGCAGGTTTTGTTTCCCATGAACATTTGCAAATAGGATGAAGATAGTTCTGCCCCTTTTTTTCAAAGGGAACAGAAAAGGAAATAAAAGGAAAGCAACATGAGGGCAAGACTGCTTGGCTACATCAGCAGTCCTGACTGGCCGATGGAAGTGAGGGAAGCTCCATTTTAGGCCATTGACAACATGCAGTTGGAAGGTGTTAAGATTTGAGCATGACTGTACCTTGGCAGCAGTGGCAACATTAAATGGTCCATGCAAGAGTGAGGACAGGCTGACTGAAGACAGAGTGAAGCTGAAAATTCATGACAAACCTCTTGGTGTGTCTGGACACACCGGAAGACTGAAGATAGCAACCAGTGTTATGATGGAGGGGGTTCCTTCTCCAACAAGAGAAGGTGGTACCTGTTGTACCACCAGGGAATTGAGGAATATTGAAACTGGCAGCTTGGTCCTGCACTCCTGGTGTTAGCATGAGTGGGCAGCCACCCGTGTCTCACCTCAGGCTGCCAACCATTCCTGCTGTTAAGGCTAACCATGTGCCCAACTTGGTGCTGTAGCTCTCCTCGAGGTGCATTATTGGAGACCAAGAATTAAAGAACCTGCAATTATTTTCTTTTCATGTATCTGAAGTCATCAGGCTCCCAACTTGTGTTGCTCTTCCATGCAAAACTGTTCAAACTTTCAGGAGCTCCCAAGGGTGCCGTGCAGTTACAAAAGCTCAGTTTTACCTCTGCTTCACGAGTTTAACCGCGAAAGCCGAAGTCACTGAGACCTCACACACCAAAAGGGGTCCGAGGTGCCAGACCCGCTCAAACCCCGAGGTGCTGAAACCTGCTCCCAGCCCCGGGCAGTCGGCGGCTTCTGCGGTTACCATGGCCGAGAAGCGACTCTGGGGTGTGGGGACACTGGGATCATCGCGGGGCGGGGCGGGAGAAGGAAAACACCGCGCCCGCGGCTCGGTGCCAAGTTTCGCTTCTGCGAGACGGGAAAACGAAAGCGAGCGGTTCCCCGCGGTCCGGCACGACGGGGCGGGACGGGCGCGGAGGGGAGGGGGCCACCATGCTTTTAAATGCGGAGCGACGGACATCCCTCTGCAGCCTGCGAGCCGAGCCGAGCCGAGCCGAGCCGAGCCGAACCGAATTGAACCGAACCGAACCGAGCCAAGCCATGCAACTGGCCATGCTGGCCCGGCTGCTCTCCGTCGGGCGGGCGGTGCTGGCGGCGCTGCGGGGCCGGCTGGGCGCGCTGTGCTGGAGCCTGGCTCCGCTGTCCCTGCCCCTGCCCCTGCCCGGCTGGCGGGACTCGGCTCCCCGGCCGGAGCGGGAGCAGGAAGGGGACAACGAGCCCCTGACACCCACCAGCGTCAATTACCACTTCACCCGGCAGTGCAACTACAAGTGCGGCTTCTGCTTCCACACGGCCAAGACCTCCTTCGTGCTGCCCCTGGAGGAGGCTAAGCGGGGGCTGGCGATGCTCAAGGAAGCAGGTGAGTCGAGGGGAGGGGGGCCGGAGGGAACCGGGGAGTGGGGACCCCACAGGACCAAGTGCTGTCGAAAAAGTTATCCCGGGGATGTCCCTGTCCCGCTGCCGTGAGGCATTGATAGCATTGAACAGGAGCAGGCGATGGGCAGCAGAGGTTGATAGCATGTTTCTTTGGTCTTTCTCTAGGAATGGAGAAAATCAATTTCTCAGGAGGAGAACCGTTTCTTCAGGACAGAGGCGAATTTGTAGGCAAACTGGTCCAGTTTTGCAAGCAGGAGCTGGAGCTCCCAAGTGTCAGCATCGTTAGCAATGGCAGCCTGATCAGAAAGCAATGGTTCCAGAAGTACGGTAAGGGGGGACCACCGGGCACAGCTGCACTGGCAGGGCTGGGGAGCCTCCATGGGGCAGCCTCACCCACAGATGGGCTTGGGGGCAAGTGGGAGATGGTTTCATAGTGGTTCACTTATAGTACATGCAAACCAAATGTAAATACCAGTGAAACGGTGTTGATTATCTGTCATGAACATAGGCATTACACCAAAAAAACTTTATGATGGTGTAATAAAACAATAGTTGTGCCTGTCTCCATAATGCTGGGGACGCACATACAGGACCTTTGTGTTTTGCTGCTGCTGTTGATGTGGCTTTTGTGGTTGATGGGATGACTCCACAGAACTGCATTTACATGGCATTTCGTGACAGTTGACAAGGAAGTGAAAGTGAGCAGAGTGCTGACAGCTTTTAGCTGATGGTCTGGATATTAATCAATTTTTAAAACTTGTTTTCAGGTGAATATTTAGATATTCTGGCAATTTCATGTGATAGTTTTGATGAGGATGTTAATGTTTTAATTGGCCGTCGTCAAGGAAAGAAGAACCATGTGGAAAATCTGCATAAACTGAGACAGTGGTGCCGAGAGTATGCTGTTGCTTTTAAAATAAATTCAGTCATCAACACATTTAATGTAGAGGAAGATATGAATGAGCAGATCAAGGCACTCAACCCTGTGCGCTGGAAGGTAAGAAAGTACTGCATACCACAGGTTTCCTGTTCAAAGAAAAGTAACAATGAAGTGAAGTCCTGGAGTTGTCTGAACCTCTATTGACCTGAGTCTTACCTCCAGCTCCAGCTTGGGCTGGTGTTAGGAGCCTTCTTGTCAATGTTGCATGGTGCTGAGACAGGTTCTATCTCTTTCTGCACTTAAAAGGAGTTCAGTAAGTCAAGAATCTTTTTTTGGTTGTATTATGTACAGAAAATTGCTATTTCGGTGTGTGTAGATCTAGGTTGTTTTGTTGTATTAAAATTAACACAGAAACCTTTAACATGTGAAAATATGCATGGTGTAGAGAAAATTAGGAAAAAATTACTGAACAATGATACATTAATATGACAAGATAAAACAAGATATAAGTGTATATTAATTTTTCTCTTATAGAGTATTAGAAGTTAGTGTACACATATGATTTTTTACTAGAAATAAGTATGAAAATGGGTAGAGGTAATGTAGCATCAATATGGGAGAACTTGTGAAATAATTTCTCATTATTTGCCTCATGGAAATTGTTATATACACAGAATTACTCAGAAAAAAAAAAAAAACTCCAAAAAACACTGTAAGTGAAATCTCAGATAGTAAGGAAAATCATCATTTATAACATTTAGAACTCTGTAATGTTAATTTACAAAAAATAAAGCTGCACCATGCCCTTTGTGGAGTATTCAGTTATTGGATGGAGTTGTGTCATTGTGACAGAAAAATTAAAGACATTGCTACTGAGACAAGTCTCTTATCCTCAAGGCAAGTGAAAACATAAAGTCTTAACTAGGTGCTTTCTTTGTTCAGGTATTCCAGTGTCTGCTTATCGAAGGGGAGAACAGTGGTGAGGATGCTCTAAGAGAAGCTGAAAAGTTTGTTATCAGTGATGAAGACTTTGATCGATTCCTGGATCGTCACAAAGATGTCTCCTGTTTGGTACCTGAATCTAATCAGAAGGTAAAAATTAAACTGTCCTTTTGTAACTTTATTTTTAAATAATGCTATAATATTTTAAAGGAACAAGAAACTTTCATGGCAATCAATACTTTCCCTATTAATAGTGGCTTAGAAGAGGTGCAGTACAACTTTATGAGCAACTGGTTTTGTTATGGTGGAAGCCAAGGTTTTTGATTTTCTTTAAGGCTTTTCATTAACAACAAAGTTATTGGCAGAAGAATAAAAATCCCATTGATCCCAGTCCTGTGGACACCAGTGGGAGTACTCCTTCCTGACGTGGGCACAAGATCCTGAAAAGGTTCAAAGTTAATGTAAACACACTTTATACTCTAAGTATAGTTTCCTAATAGAGATTCACTGTGATGTCACATTATGCCAGTGTCATCAACCTATATGAAGTAAGACAGCACCCCAGCCAGCATTATATTGGGTACTGAGGAACAGTACCCAACTAACAGTATTTTTGGGTAATCCCTCTCACAATAAAGTTGCATTTTTAACATTTTCTGTCTGAACTCCTTTGGATTGCACACTCAGGCTCTTTTTTCAGAAGACTCCTTGTGCTCCTGAAGAGCCTACCAGTTACCTTGATCAGCTGCCATCCAGCTTACATTAACCACACTAAAGGACTTTGATGCCTAAGGGTAGAGCTCAGGCCATTTTGTAAATGCCTACAGACCCTAAACATGGGATGGGGACAGTTAGAAGACTCACCATTAAGAAAGTTTATGAACTAAGTGAGGAAATAGCAAGTTGAACCAAGTTCAGGAATGCCTTAAATCTCCCATCTTGTGTTCTTTTTCCTCTCCACAGATTAGAACTCCATTTACAGTTACAGTTTACTTCTTAATGTATGTAGAGCTCAAGTGAGCAGACTGGGTTGCCTTTGCTACGTAAGACATAAAAGTGGGGCTCTGCAGTTAGCATTTAAGGTATTTGTTGGGGGGAGCACTCATCAGAGAATGGGTTAAGGTGAGAACCCAGAACTGTTTGTACACTTTTTTTTTTAATAATAGAAGTCCTACAAGAAAGGCTTCCCATGGTAGGCTTAGCTCCAGAAGGCTGTTTCTGATTTCTGGTAAACCTGTGTGAAAGAGGGACACCCAAATTCATCAGATTTCCTGTTCTACACTGCAGCAAGCTCTAGAGATTTTTAAGGAGGATCATGTAGAAGATGTCCATTTAGCTAAGCAAACCTGTCTTATTTCAGCTGTTGGCCTATTTCTTGGTGCACACAAGAGCTGAGAGAACACCTTTGTTTGGTGGGGTAAAAATTAAACACCCAAGTCTAAATGGTCCTATCATTTGGTTGGAAAATGGCATAATCATTCCAGCAAGCAAAACTAAGTTCTTCTGGTGTAGAAGTCAATAGAAAACTTACATATTATTTAAAACACCTTTGTCTAGTTGGGCACCCACATTTCAATTAGACACTGGAGAGGTCATATTCCAGGAATTACTAGTTTATTCATACATAAAGTTATTCTTGTAATTTTGTCATTTATTTCTATAAATTTCATCCAAGCTCACTGAAATAGTGGTAATATAGCAACTGTTTCAAAGATTTGTACCAGACTTTGAATGAACAGTTGTTTGTTTTGTCCCTCATTTTTCACTAGAATGAAATTTTGATTTGTATTATTAATTTAGTTTTTTCTTTTGATCTATTACAGATGAGGGATTCATACCTAAT
Source organism: Drymodes brunneopygia (assembly GCA_013400955.1). NCBI lineage: Eukaryota > Metazoa > Chordata > Aves > Passeriformes > Petroicidae > Drymodes > Drymodes brunneopygia. The sequence goes on along the minus strand of VZTZ01020298.1, from coordinate 33,408 downwards.
TCTGGATGAATATGTAAGTGTTTTTTTGATATGTGGTATTTGTATGCTAATATATGTATGTATACAACAGTAATAACCTGTTAAATTTATCCTGCACTCTACAAAACAATTTTACCATGTAGTACAAGGAACAGATATGATTTATTTCCATCAGACATATTGTGAACTATAATATAGTATGACCTAAGGAGAAGTTGCCATCAACTTGCATGCATAATCTTTGCATCACAAATCTTAAAGTGTAGATGTCTATTTTTGCAGGACATCTTTGCTTTTTTTTCTTTAATACAAAAATACAGAATTTGCCCCGAAAGTTAAGTTTTAGAGTGCCTACTTAGTTTACATGTAAATGAAGAGCCAACATTTAATTTTCAAGAATTATGATATTGCTTTGTTCCTGCTAAGATATGTCCCATGTCTAACCATGAGTTTCTGAGCTTTCTAAGGACTAGAGTGAACTTCTTCATGCACTTGCATAGGCTTTTGTGGAATTGCAGTGCAACTTGTTTAAGTCTATAGAAAAATTAAACTTTTGCAAATCGACCTTCTAACATCTTATCATTTTATCTACTGATGTTCCAGATGCGTTTTCTAAACTGTAGAAATGGACGGAAAGAACCTTCCAAGTCTATCCTGGATGTTGGTGTAGATGCAGCTATAAAATTCAGTGGATTTGATGAGAAGATGTTCCTAAGAAGAGGAGGAAAATATGTGTGGAGTAAAGCCGACATGAAACTGGACTGGTGACTCAATATACTGAGTTAGGGCAGTGCATTCTGTAAAAATAGGTATTTATATTTATAGGTGAGTGTATACTTGTATCTAATGCTTTTAACTACACTTGGTATTTTACACAGATGTTCAGGATAACTCTATATGTGAATATGTTACACGTTTTTAAAATGCAGATTACATTGTCTATTATTTTCTTGAACATGACCAAATACTTTCAGAGCTTTCACATGAACAGATCTCTGAAATAAACTTTCTAGTCCATTGCACGAAGGATTTAAAGGCAAACTGTTGACATAATGTCATGCAGGAAATGTTTATAAAGTGCTACATGAGTGTGCGTGCCAGATAAATAAAAAAAAAACCCAATCTCTAATTCATTCTAAGCATCTGTAATGACAGAAAAGTCAAAATTCTTATCAGGGAATGCATTCTGCCTGTTTCTCAGGAAAATACAGACTGCAGTTCCTGAGTAGATCACACGAGGGCCAGCTGGCAAGACTCTGGAAGCACCCTCTGCCTTTTTCAGGGGTAACAGAGGATCAGAATCTAGGAATCTTGAAGTAATAATGTATTTAAAAGGAAATCAAGGTGAAAAAATTGGCAATTTTCATTCTTTAAGACTTAATTGTAACAGCATCTTCTCCTTCTCCTCTATATGCACACATATTTGCAAAAATGTTGGCAGATGTAATTTTCTCTGAAAACATAGTTTTAATCATGAAAAAATATTGTATTTGTCCATCCTAAAACCTAGAGGTACATTTTACCTAATGATAAACAACATCATATTTCACATTGGAAATGTCCTTAGTCCAACAAATATTTACAGTGAAACATAGCTTTCATTTTATTAATATCTCCATTTTCCTTTCATCTGCAAATATTGATTTATTATTTTAAACCATTTTCTAACTGTGGGCATACAGTTCTGATGAAGATTCCTTCTCAAACTAATTAATGCCATGTAGAACAACTAACATACATCTTCTGTTGCATACTAGCTTTTTATTTTGCTAAGCTATGGAACTACAAACAACAAAGTTCATATATCAAGCAACCTTGTTTTAAAGGTTGCTTGTCTCACTAATTAGCCTGCTGGTTACAAACCTGCAGACATTAGGAAACTAACTGGGTTTTGTGAGAGCCGCCTTTATTTTAAGAACAGGTAGCATCAATACACAATACAGAAAAATAAAAAATAAATCCCCAAAACCTCAAAAACAATCTAATATACTGCCCTCATTCTTGGTTTTCTGGCAATTGTTATGGCTTTTTAATTGCAGTTTTTCAAATTTAACTAGTCCCATCCTCCCTCTGTCTGAAGGGCATGGGGATAGGCATTGCACAGAGTAGAAGTGAGACAACACTACTCATTCATCCTGTCCACTGAACCCAATGTCTGGACTGTCTCACACATTTAAATATTTGCAGCAGTTGGGAGCCAGCATGCATTAAATGTACCGTGTAGAGAAAATGACACCTCCTTTCATTTTTTTTGAAAACGCTAGTTGATTTTTTTAAGACGTTTTTGAGAGAAATGTTTTGCATTCACTTAATGCATCTTCAAAGTTGAAGGGGGAAAATGCTTAAGTAGGAGCTGTTACTTCTGTGTAAAGGAAGTGCTCCTCTGAATACACTGTGAAAATGTTTCCATTTATAATTCCTTCAGTTTCTATTTTTTACTATCCTAACTGTAAATATACTCAGTGGTGCTCTTTTGTCCCTTTGTATTTTGCATTTTGCAATCACAACACTTCCTAGACACTGACATTTCAGTATTTTTTTTCTTGTACTAACACTAAGTGACATTTAAAATGTGGCCCACACACAGTAACCCCACAGTCTTTTGGCAGCTGTTTCACTGACCTTGGCTGGAGTTCTCCCTGGCTCTATGGGCAGTGCAAATTTATGTTAGTAGGGTTTGTCTTTCCCTACTCAAATATTAAATCTAGTCTCTTCCTCAGTACCTACACCACACTGATAGAAAAGAAGCATTTTCCTTGGCTGCTGGCTCAGTCCCAGCGTGGGAAAAGATTTAGTGCATCAATGTACCAATAAATCTGCCACCTTGCAGCTTCTGTAGAAAATACCAGCTGTAGCACAGCACAGAGATATGAGGTACACAAAATCCCTTTCAGATCCAGAAACCCTGCCATTCTTTGCTTTGCATTTTACCCTGTAAATGGCTATTCTTTTGCTTTCTCTATGCCTACGGAGGAAGCTGCAGAAGAAACAAGAAGGAGCTGAAAATGTCAAAATCTAGTAAATAAGGCACAGACATTTAAGATGGCTTTTGTTAGAAGATTCTATGTCCTTACCTTCTTAAAATGTTAGGGATTTCACATCACCTCTTGCTACCATACATAATTGATAAAAAGTTTCTGCTCTATGTGATACTCTTTTCCAAAGGAAATACAAGTTGTGTACATTCAAAATGAAGAATCTGACATTACACAGTTTGAGTGTAATTTAAGTTAATGAACAGCTATTGGCATTTTTATATGCAAAATCTATTGTTATGTAAAACAACAAAAATTTGGCCACAGTTGATTAATCTAGTTTATTTTAAAAAATATAAACACAGTTCATATTGGACCAAAAGTGGACTTCAGGCTTTCATTATATAGTAGGGGCTACCTTTCAGGATGGGACTAGAAAAATAAAAGAAATTCAGTGGGGTTACTCCCAGGCTTAGTGATTACAGGTATGTTGTGATCCTGAAAAGTCAGGATTAAATTCAAGTTCTAAGCATAACACAGATATGCTTAATTGTATTTTTGTGTGTAATATCATAGTATTGCAGCTAAGCAATTGCTAAAGATGCTGAATTGGGAAGGAGCTGACATTGCATTCTGCTAACATTGTACAGTCGTTTCCATTTGTAAAAAAATTGTAGCAAATGAGTGTTTGGAAGAATGATTTCTGATAAAATTATGACTATTACCTTATGAATGTCACTTAAGTAATGAATTGTCACTTAAGATGCACTTTAGGATGCACTCCTTTTCAGTGTGAAGGATGCTGATATATTTGAATGTTACAAATGATGAATTTTGGAGCAATAGTGTCAAATAATTAGTGCTAAGTATTTCATGAGTGTGTTGCACATTTCAATAAATGTTTCTATTTTCCTAAGTTAGCCTGTATTTTTTTTTCTGTAGTACGAGCCATACTAGCAGAATGTGTGGCTGCATTCACAAGAGCTCTGTAATTCTGGATGCATTTAGTCTGTATTTAGCGGGGGGGGAGCTGCTTGCACGGTGCCAAGGGCAGCATCTAGGCCGAAATGGAGAACAATGGTGGTGATTCTCCTCGCGATGAAAGGCACTTGTTACAAGCCTGAGTGGACTGAACTGTGCTGCGAGAAGACAGTTCAAATACCTTGTGCTGTTCAGATGACAGCCGATACGAAAGGCACAGCTATCCATAAATATCCGAGGACAAAAATAAGATTATCTTCTGTTATGGTAAATAAGAGAGAAAAGCCAGTCTATTTAGAAGACTGTGGACAAGCAGCTTCTCAAGCTCATCTCCCATCTTCAGGCTCGGTGTAAACTCTTGTACTAGACAACCTAAAATTGAGCTTTTCACAATATTTGGCTATGTGTGAGAGGATGCTTTTACCCCCGTTTGCCATTCCCCCCCCCGCTGCACATTGCGGTGTGTGAGGGTGCCCAGCAGCAGTGCCGCAGTGAGATGCTGTGTACCCCGTGCCTGGGGCTGCTGTGCCGTGTGTGCCGCCCCCGGGGTGGCAGCCGGGCTGTGTGAGCCCCGCAGCGGGGCTGAGTGCGCCGATGAATCCGCCAGAGAGCTGCATTCGCCTCCCGCTCGGTGCGGCTCCGCCGTGCCTCCCGCCTGCCGCAGGAGGAGCGGCCCTTGCTCCGCACCGACACCAACAACAGGGAGGCTCCAGGAGCTCCCGCAGAACGGCCGTGCCCGTCATGCTTCCCGTGCGTTCCCTCCTTCGTTCCCTGGCAGGCAGGACAAACCCCCGCCTCCTCCGCACAGCCGGCCCCGTTGTTCTCGCAGCCGCTGACGGACCTGCTGGGCCCGGGCCACCGCGCTCAGGCAACCCGAGGTGCTACTGCTTCAAGCAGATGCAAAGCCCCACGGTAAAACCGGCGGCTCGGCGCGGTTCGGCACGGCTCGGCACAGCTCGGTACGGTTCGGTGCCGCTCGGCACAGCTCGGCC
>VZTZ01020298.1:0-28432 GCA_013400955.1 Drymodes brunneopygia | reverse complement strand
CCGGGGCGGCGGGGAGTCGCCGCTCCGCCGGCGGGGCGGTGGGGCAGCGGGAGGCCGCGCCGGAGCGCGCGGGGCACCCACGACCCCTTCGCGTCAAGGGCCGTTCCGGGTGTTCTCCCCGGCGGCGTTGTCCCTATCCCTGTCATGCCGCCCGCCGGGAGCCTCCGGGCGGCATGGCGCTGTGCCGGATCGCTGCCTGGCTGCGGGGAGGGCACGGCAGGGCGCGGGCTGCCGGCGGGAAGCGCTGCCGCCGGCCGAGCGCCGTGTCGGGGGCATAATCAGAGCGTCTCCTCAGCCCCGCGTGTACTCTACCTTGGGCTTTCCATAAATGAGCGAAAACGACTCGAGAGAGCCCAGTGCCCTGGAGCGCAGTAACCATTTTTGGGGGAGGGGGGAATAATGAGTACAGGAGTCTGTGAAGTGCCAACCCCAACCAGTGTTCTCGGTGCAAACGAAGTGTGCAGCAAACGGAGAAACCGGATCGTTTGGGTTGCAGAGGTGGAAGAAGTAGGAGCGAGGCTCGGGTTTTCCTTCCCTGAGCTGATGTTAGCGTTGACTTTTTTGAGCTGTTGGAAGAACCCACGGGTACGATAATGAGATTTGTTCCCCCGCCACCCGCTGGATCAAGGGTATCTTGTTCCTAAACAGATCAGGCCCTGCATTATGTGTTTATTGCTTCTATAGAACTGGAACAGGGAGTGTCAGCGGGGCAGGCTGATGGAAGAAGATACCAGCTGTTTGAATTTTTGCTGTGTTCTTGGAAATACTGTCACTTCTGCCCTGGAACATAATATTCTTGTTCTACAAGAAACATAAATGATGATTTATAAATAGATCCATTTGTTTATATAATTCCCTGTGTAGCCAAACAATTGTTTACATTGGGAAATGGATTGCTTCATTTCACATTAGCTTATCAGTGCTGGCCCAGGAGTGGCGCAGCTGAAGTTACACGTTCTTGGGCAGAGTGCTACTGGAGAGATTACATCAGTAGTTTAAACTTCTGGTGGCTGGCCTGTCTGCTTGTGTGTGCTTCTCGTACAGGCATCAGAGGCTAGTGAAGGGGCGATTGAGGGAGTAAAACAGTGTGTGGGGTTGTAGTATGGTGAGGGGGAGATTTGTGCCTGTAATGAAAATGCTTAGTTTCTACTTTAATGGGACCTCACAGTGTGGGAAAACTTAGATTATTCTTTCCTGGCAGTGAGGTAGCAAGGTGTCCTGACATGAAATTTTTTAAATACCCAAGAGAAGCAAGATCAAGTGAGAAGAGTGGTGGTAGGAGGGAGAAATAGTTCCTTTTGTTTACAAGTGTCTTGAAAGATAGGATTTCCCCCAGCATCATCCTTGCCCCCTGGGATGAAGTTTTATTTATCTACTCCTTTCCCTGACTATCATGTCTCATTATCATTATCCTTTTATGTATTATGAGGGGGAGAAACCATCTGTGATTGAACTAATACTGCAATGAGGGGTGTTTCAATTTGCTATAACTACTTATACCATAAGCCATCCTTTATGTAAAACAGAGGGCTGCTTTTTTACGTAAAAAAGCGCTCATATCTAAATCACTATGATTCATAGCCTAGGAGCTGCTTGATCAAATCACGTGTTTGTTGACTGCAATAATTGTAGATTTTTGCCCTTGAAGCACAGTATTAAAAGTTAACGTTCACTTGCAGACTGTCTTTTTGCCTAATTCAGTGTTTTGAGGCAATAAATCGTAGGGGAAAAAGGTCTGCTATTTGCTTTTTTGATTTTAAGTGTGGGTTATCTTTTTTCCCAGTACTACATTTCAAGTATTTGTCAGATTTCATGTGGTGTTTTTTTTATAACTTCTGACAACTTTTCTTTCAGTTAAGCCAAAGGACAAAGCTGCTGTCTTAAACATGAGTTTTGGCTGCCGTGTCATACAGTGGGTATGAATGGCTTCAGTGTATCTGCTGTATTTACAAGAATGCTCTCATAGGCTGGCAGAAAACTCTTACTTGCCCTCCCAGTGCTGATTCAGGGAAAAATAATGGCTCTGATCATCCTGCAGCCTGATTGGCGTGCACAGACATTTTCTCTCCTAGAGACCTGATGCAGCAGGAGAGTTGGAACCTGTTATACTTACCAACATATTTCCTGTGGATTAGTATCAATAGTTATGCAGTTGAATTAGTAATCTGTGTTTTGATTAGAAGACTTGCTTTTCATTGTGCTCCTTTTTACATCTTGAGTTACAAAATGGAAATGGAAAACAATTACAAACTAACCCACCTCTCAGTTTGAATGGTGTGGTGATTCTGCTGTGTCTAACTTAGGCTGTGGTCAGCTGTTCTTTTTATAAAGCAAGATCCTTTTCTGTATTGCTTTGCAGAAAAAAGCTCATAAACTTCATCTTTCCCTGATCTTTTGAAGGCGATCAGACAAAAAGATCATAATGATAATGTCTGTTTTTTAGTTCTGATGACTGGGAGGAACTGTTGAAAATATATTTGCTCTTCTGGCTGCCTGCTGCAAAGTGATAGGAATGTTTTTTGTATTTCCTAATCAACTGGGATGAGAAATGCTTACAGTTTTTCTGCATATGCAGTCAGCAAATTCTGGAGCTGGCGGTGATGTACAAAATGGATTTTCAAATACCTTGACTGTTTGCTGATGGTGCCACTTACAGTGGTAACACCATAGGTGTCTTTTCTCAAAAAGGCTGAAGAAAATGAGGAACACAGAAAGTGAATTGGTATGTCTAGTAACTTTTTATTTACTGTGAGGAAAAAATATCTTGTCAGGTGGTTCTAGTCTTGGTATGACTATGTTATTTCCTTATTACAGCAGCATTTTTACCTTTTCATTCAAAGAATAGTAAGTGGTAGCTTGTTGCATTGAAACACCTTGCTGTTATCCTCCAGGTATCACTATGACTGTTTAATACGACTTCATCCTGTTTATATTGAATGGAATTTACTTGTGATTGAAAAAATGCACTAAAGCTTATTTAATACAAACTTTCCTCTTCTTGATGTCCAGTGGATCATTTGAAATACTTTAGGATGTAGATGGGTCTTGCAGGTTGTCTGGAAAATAAAATTCTAACTTACCAGATTCAGACATATTTTTTTTCATTACATACAAATGTTCAGATTTGTTAGCACTGATCACAGCTTTGCTTGTGAGCAGACAGATGCCATAGTTTTGGGGCCTTTATTCTTGAATTTCACTTGGAAATTTTACTGACTGTTCTGTTTCTGGAGTATTTGAGTTATTTCCTGTAAGCATAAAATTCCAGTACGAGCTACAAGCTATGAAAGGTATCACTATGGTTCTTGGAGACAGTTTCAACTGAACTGCCTTTGTATCAACTCCAGTCTCTAATAAATAGATCATATATAGGATAAGAATTGTATACTGTTCTACACGTCCAGTCCTTGCAGAGGACTCTTATATTTAGCCAGGAATATGAAATATGGGCAATGTGGAAATGAATTAGGAAAATATATTAAGGCAAAAATCTGTTGTTGGCCCTTGATAATCTGGTACATGATCAGCTTCTTCCTATGCTTACTATTTCTGTCTTTGCTGTTTAACAGTTGATTTGCTTCATGTTTTATTGGTGATAAGGATCTGTGTGTGGATTTTATAATCTCACAGATATTAATTTCCTTTTATATATACTTTTATATGTGTATGTATATAAAACATATGCTATATACAATAGTTTATGTAATGTATATAAATATATATTTTTTTACTTTTCATTTCCCTAAGTGGCATCTGATGGGGGCAGGTCTGACAGAAACATTAGAAGAGGTTGCATTCTGTCCTCCTACACAATGTTTTCAGTCAGGGCTGCCTCCCTGCAGTGACCACACAGGATGGTTGTGGTGGTATGGTTGAGCAGAGTCTGTTCCTTGCCCAAATGCCCCCTCCCTGGGGTGACAGGAGGGGTCTTGCTGCATTCTGTAAAGCAACTGTGTTTTTCTGGGCCTGATGCTTCAGACAGTGTTTGTCCTCTTAGGAAAAAAACGAATGTTTTTTAAGTCTGGATTTCCTTCTATTACTACTTAAAGGAAGCAGTTTTCCCTTCATCTCCCTATTCCTGTAATAAGAAATACATCCATGCAGACAGAATGAGAGCAATGCTCTGTGACTTGTGTGGTCAGGCTCATGTCTCCAGTGCAATCTTGTAACAGAAACAGCAAGTTCAACACCAAGCTATGTGCAGTCAGGGTATATTTATTTTTAGCCTGGTCTTCTGAGAAAATAGAGATTGCATGCAACTCTCTGTAAATGTCTGACTTTCATTTTTGCTCTTAATTTCTAAGCCTTGATCAATTCCAGTTGCATTTGTGAGAGGGTGGTAGCTTATCTCCAATAAGCCTGTGCCTTTTCTGGCAGTAGGTAGCTTCAGCAGATGGAAAGATGCCTGCTTGAAGGGCAGCTTGAAGTCTGAACTCTTCCTGCAACTTTGACACACATTCCTAGGAAACTGGGTTTTACTGGCTCAATTGCTTACAAATCAACTTAGATTGTGTTCCTGTTTTTTGACACTATTTCAAATTATACTGTTCCTTCATTTCTGAATATTTTTTAACAGTTTCAAATATAAAGAAGAGTAAGTGTTTAGTCTTTAGCCCCAAGTAGCTTTATAATATGGCAAAAAGTACATGATAAGAAAGGAAAGATTCTTTTTTCTTTTTAAAGTTTTATTATTGTTTTTCATATGTGTCCTGCTTTTGTGAAGTCCAGTTTAAAATAATTATCGTAACTCTTGTCTTTTATTAATTTTGCTTTGTAATATCAATTCTTTAGACACCCAGCAGCTTTTTTTGTAGATGTATTGTAAAAAGACTGTTCCCCAAATGGAACAAGACTTAATAGGATGCAAACTGAAACAGTTCAGTCTTACTTCTGTATTTCTCCTCAGTATTTGTTTTCTGTAAACAGACGCTGTGTGAATCTTTCAGTTAGCTGATCACTTTTGCACACTGGTATCTGTTGAATACATCTTGTGGTCTTTGTTTGCCTTGTCGTGCTGACTTGATTAATGTTGTACCATCATCTTCCTTCATGAATAATGTATTTCCTGTCATGCAGTTGGAGCCTAGAGAAGAAAACACCTACACCTACTTTCTTAGATTAATTATGCATTACTTTTGCCTTTGATGTGTACTGTCTGTTCTTACTTTGTGGAGAAGTGCTGACCAAAAGATACATGTTGAGAGTATATAAAGTATATTAGATTTGTGGAAAGGGAGACCGTATTTAAAATAAAAAAACCCAAGGCACAATTTTATTAGAGCTTTCCAGGTTTTTTTTTCTTTGTACTTCCAATATTTATTGACATCTTATGTTTTGAAAGGTTTGCTGGTGATTTCTCTCTGTTTTAAATCACCAGGTTATGCTTGTGTGAGTTACTGTTCCTTAGCTGTGTGTGTGTGTGTCTAGCTTTCGAGTAAAGATGTGACAGTATTCATTAGGTCTCACTGTTGCTGTGAGAGGTAGGGCAGCTGCAGTCACAGCTGTAGGATGCATGTGCCAGCTCTGATGGGCTGTTGATGCTTATTCCCTCTTGTTGTTTGGTCTCATTGATCCTCAGGACCACACTTGGAGTCTGCTGGGCTCTGGCTTGTTCCAAAGACCAAGCTGAGGTCATAAGCTTTGTGCCTCAGATAAAACAGAGCTGTCATCTCTTCCTATTAATCACTGAGAAGTGAAACCAGTGCAGGTTAAGCACAGCATGGTGGTGTACCTCGTAGTTTCTACAAGAGCTGAAGTCAACCACTTCCCAAGGGTGCAGTATGCACTATCTGTAGTTCTGATAGTTTTAAGGGCAAGCACTTAAAAACCTTCTAAGTTTATGGATGCTCATCCATTCATACCTACCTGCAAGGTGTAAGTTTATCTCAAGGCTACAAGCTTGTTTGTTTTTCTTTACCATGTGATGTGACAGTCCCTGGCCTTGGGGAAGGTTGTGCTGGAGGAATTGGTGCTGTGCGAAGCTTGCTCAAAGCAATGCTGCTGACCCTGGCACCTCTCCATGCTGTTGCTGACTCTGCTCTGTGTGTTTGGTTGTGCCCTGTACTTTGGATCCTTGTGGCTCTGAGGGAGCCATTCTCTGCCATGTGAGTTCATCCTTCTCTCCACTGTAGTTTTTCACCTCTGCTGCTTGTTGAAGCAAACAGCTTGGCTCCATCAAATTGCTGCTGTCACTGGGCATCAGCTGTGGTGGTGTTCAGAATATGTAAGCTCATGTCACCTATCTTCTTTCTTGCATGATGTGATGTCCCACTGAAGTAGCAGCATTGGCCATTTACTTTTCATGGATTTGTGTCTGAAAATCCATTCTTAAATGTTTTACTACTGCCTTTTATTGAGGGTGAAACATAATAGTTCTTAGTGGTTTTACTGACTTAACCCTTTTGCATCTGTAGAGTCACTAGGAGTGTGACAAGCCACTTCTCTGTCTTCTGTTCTCTTTTGTTCCAGCTTGTCATTGTCTTAAAAATAAAATCTCACTTCAGAGGGAACAACAGTTCAGTTCGTATTACATATTTAGTCAAAAATCAAGGTATGACAAATTCATAGACGACTCATAAACCCAAAGAATTTGATAGTCTTTTTAGCAAACTGTCAGTTAGTGCTAAATATTTTTATCAGTCACTTCACATTTCCATTAGCTCCTTAAAAAGCTGAAGTTCACAGATTTGAATGAAATACAATGTTTGACTATGTTCCCTGCTTTTTAATTTAGATGACTGCTGTGAAGCTTTCTTATAGTTACAGATAAATGTGTTTTCAGGGGCTGCTCTTTTTTGGAAAGTTTGTTGTTTTGCTCTGTTTTTGCTCTGTCTTCTCTGAAAGGTTTGCATTGGTTTTTTGGGGGGTTTCTTTGATTTGATTTTTTTTCCTGTCCTCCATGATTCTGCTCTATTGGTCTTCAGTCCAACACAGGTATGTCCTTGTAACTTTTATTAATAGGAATAGTTGCTTTTGGATAGGATGATTCACCACAGCTGCCAATATGAGGAAGAGTCAAATCATTGTGCCCCTTCATTGTACTAATAATAGTGATGTACCATTTTGCTGGCAGGCAACACTGCTGTTAGTGGCAGCTTCAGGAGGGATTGCTGCAAGGGCAGCAGGGTCAGTGAGGATCTCTGCATTTTCCCTTTCACCTTAGTATCTTTTCTCATGCAGCTTCATTTCTCACCCCATGGGACTGAACCCATCCTTTTCATTGAAATAACAGTGTATTTTCACTGTGGTATCAACTAGTTCTGATCTTGAACTGTGGAAGGGCAAAGATGGTGCTATTTTTGGAGGGGAAAAAAAACCCATGAAAAACCCTGCAAAACAAAACAGTTTTTATGCTGTGCTGGACAGGATGTTACTAAAACTAAAAACTGGAGAGTTCCAGAGTAAAACAATATGTGCACACAAGGATGTCCTATCAAAATCACCTTAACAAATATGAAAATCCATTTGTTTTCTCAATATTAAGGGAGTTTCCATGTGATTGTCTTAACATGGGACTTATCCAGCCCTGCTGGTTATGAAGAATTCACAGTATCTGGGGTCTTACAGGAATGAGAGGAAATAATTCTCTTAAAAAAAAGAAGTCTTTACAGTCAAACTTAAAACAAGCAGGCTTAAATGAAAGACCTTATATATCCGAGCTCTTGGAAATTGCTGAAAGGCTGCAGAAGCTTAGTTGCTGTCCATCAGCAAATAGATCTTCCTAGAAATGTGTAGGAAATGCTTTTTCTGGGAGCTGTAGACCTCAGTTTAGATATTTCATATTAGCTAAAGTCTTTGTGTTTGCTATCCAACTGTTTCAGTGCTTGAGTGGGAAAAAATCCGAGGTTACTCAATGAGATCGTTCCGAGACATTCATCAGGCATTGATTTTTTTTTTTCATTCAGTGAAAATATATAGGACTCTAGTACCTGAAAACAGTAAATGCTGTAACAAGAAAATAAAAAATAATTTTAAAGACTTGCATTCCTATTTTATACAAACACCTTAATTTTGAATATATGCATCAGATAAAGCACATCGTGTTTAATGCATTTATTGAATGCTCAAGAGGGCTTTGTAACAGAACCTTCTGTGATTGCATCATTATGTGCTTAGGGAGTCTTAAGTGCCCCATTGAGTTTCTCTTTAACTGAGGTGGCTCCTGACATTTAAAACTATTACATACCTACAGTGATGGAAAGTCTGCAGGGATCAGAAAAGATTCCCACATTTACAGAGAACATTTTTTCCTGAATATGCTGTTTTCATATTTCTTTAAAACAAGTTAACTTTTTGTTATAATAATACAAAAAACGTCCTCCAGTTTTTTCTCCTCCATATTCTTCTTCCTACTCAGCAGCCATTCAGTACATGGAAATAAGGAAATGAGGATATGTTGAAATAGGGATACTTTGCATAAATTATTTCCAAAAATATTTGCTGGATTTGAATGTTGACATTTTCTGTGGATGTTAACAGTTAAGGAGTATAATGAAACTGCCAAAAAAAAAAGATATTAACTCCTCAGATAACAATGATATAAATACAGTGGTTTTCTTCTCAATGCAGTACACTTTTGTAGATGTCATNTGAATAGCCGGGCTGGACAGAAGAAACCCAGCGAGCTATATCATCTATTCTGGGGAAGTACCACATATGCAAAGTATGCAGATGCAAAGTCTGTCCCAAAATGAACAGATGTTGGGTGTCTGATGGTATGGCTTAAACTGTATGAACTCCTAATGTGTCAAGGCTTGATGTGCTCCCCAATGAATGAGCTGTGCTATGTGATGGGAAAGATGTGAGTTATTCCAGAGTCCTCTCAGGGGCCTGTCTGGTGTTAGCCATGAAGGCAGCCAGGCTGAGTGGGCCTTTGGCTACTGTGGTGTTACAAATTGCAGCATTGCATGCCTTGTCATAAATGAGCACACAGGGAAGGGGCTGTGTGCTCTGTATGCGGAGCTGTATTTTCCTTCGTGACAATTCCTATTTAAATCCTTTCCCTCTTTTCACATGCTGTCCCTGTGTTCTTCTGTGTGTGTTAGGAGGGGTGTGTTGGTTAGTTGACTTGGTTTTGAGACTGCATGGGAAACTTAAGGCAGAAAACTGAAGATAATTTGCATATCTAATTCTCTTTTCCATCAAAGAGCCGTAGTCCTCTCTTAACTGATAGAGTGCCTTTGGGAAATGTCTGATACAGCACAAGGTATAAAAGAGTACTGACAGTCACCCTACAGCTCTCATCCAACAGGCATAGGAATCCCCAAAAGTTTCAGGGTTACAGGGAGCATACACTTTGAGAAAATGCCATTATATCAATTTCTTCTTGCCTCCTGTTTTGGTTTTATTTTGGCTGTGCAGCTCACTGCCAGTTGCAGTGATGGAGCCATTGCCAAGTCAATCCGTCTGGCTTAGCCTATGCAAAACGCAGTTGTATCTCAGTTCACATCTGTGCCTCTGTGTGTTGTGTGACTGCTTCGTAGCCTGAAAGGAGTTGCCTGGTGTGTTTCTCTTCACCCAGTCCATCTCCTGTGTGGTCAGGTTGCAGTAGGGAAGGAATGTGAATCTAGGGTCTTCAAAATGAAAGAGAATATTTCCTTTTTTTTCTTTCAGTCAAATACCTTCTGTGTTTGTGTTTCTGAGATGATGGGCAACTGCTTTGGTCCATTTGTGATTGACTGCCAAGATGAGGTCAGTTTAAGTCTATGTTGATTTCTAGATCAGACTGAACCTTAGACCCCTTTTTAGTTTAATTTCTCTCTAGTACTTGTAAGTGAACAATAACTTTAAAAATGTTTGCATATGAAGGAATTAAAAATGGGTTTACGTTCTCATACAGTTATGAGGGATGGATAGAAAAGTTGCAAAATTTAGACTGTTTTTACACCATACTTAGATCCCAATTGTGATCAAATTATTTCCTTATTTTGCCCTAGGAAATTAGACTAGCCATGTGGAAAAATATTTTTTTTTCCTACACAATTATATTATCTCTTGAAATGGTGTGATATGCCTACCTCTGCCTTTTTATAGGAACCCATACAATATTTAGTCAACTTTACTGCATTTGGGGATCTTCTGGAAGGCTTAGAAAAGCTCACCTGGTAAAATGAATATGAAATCATGATTTCATTATTTTAGCTGTAGGTTTTGATTGTTTGTTGTTCATTGGAGGGAAAAAGAAATACAGGGAAGATATTTTCCATTCCAGCTTTTTAATAAGCAGGTGTGTATGTGGTGGGGAATTGTCTTCTCACGAAGGCTTAATTCTGAGTGCTTTTCTATTATACATATTATTATAAACCTGATAGTTAAATCCAGTCATCTCTTCTTAAAAGTCTAAAATGACAAAGCTTCTTTAGAAGTACATCCAAGAGTTAGTAGAGTAGTAATAGCTGTCAGGTTCAAAGCAAAGCTAGCAATTAAATCTTCTGGCCTATCATGCTAGAAATGTATTATATTTCCCTGTTTTCAGCACACAGTATCTCCTGTATTAGTATGAATGGCTCTATTAAAATGCCTTTTATCACTGTGCTTTGAGCTTTTCTGTCTGCATGAAATCATGTAGCTGCTTTCTCTAAAAAGCCTTTAAAGAGCTTCCCACATCTGATCTGATGAAAAGCACCTCACTGTTGGGAACCAGCCAGTCAAAGAGCTGTTCATCTGTGGTAACCTGAATAGCACTTGCCAAGAGAAAATGGTGTGGGATATGTGTACCAGAGGGAAGGAGGGGAAGGACTCTGGCAGGTGGGTTCCTACTTTGCTTTGGGGAATCCACGGGAATTTCATCTCCTGGCTTGAGCAGCAGAATACTTAGGCTGGCACTGTGCAGCAAGGAGCTTTACCCAGAGCTCATACATGCTTCTCTCTTCTCTAAGCTCTGCACTTAAATTTTGCTTAAGTTTCCAGGTTGTAACTGTGCCTCGGCATAGGGCTTCAATCTGTTTGTGGCCTGTAAGTACCTGGAAATACCTTGCACAGCAGAATTTCCCTCTGACCAGTGTGTTGTGCCTCTGGCTGCAGCGGGGGCTGGCGCTGCTCAGGGATCTCATCTTTCACCCCCTGTCCCTTCCCCCTGTGAGTAGGGGTGGCAGTGTAAGACTGTATGAAATGCTGTCTCCTGACAAAGTTAAGGAGGCTGGTGAGGACATATTTTGCATAATCCCAAGCTGTTGCCACTGTAAGTAAAGTGAGAATCCAAAGATGAAATTCCTTCTTGTGCATATAACTTGTCAAACTTCATCCTCTTTCGTGTATGCCCTTTAGCATTTGTCCTTGGACCCTGTGGCTGCCAGGCTGTGAGCTGCATCATAAGCTCTGACAGGATGAAGTGGGGAGAGATGAGTTTGCGGCCATTTGTGCCTCCTAGCTACTCTTGGCTGACACAAAAAGCAGATGACCCATGAGCTGTCACAAATAAATATAGGCTGCGAGATGTACTCTTTCCACATCTGCCACTGGTGCTGTGCTGACACTGACACAGGTTTCCTAATTCTTCTGCCTGTCAGGTTATGACTCTGTGCAATGCATCTTTCTTATTGGGAAAAGCATTACAACACATCAGCAAAAGCCTGCCAGGTGAATGGAGCAGCAGCTGACTGTAACCCATAAACAAGTAGATAGATACCTGTGGAAAATAAACTGGGAAACAAGATGTTCCAGGACTGGGCCTAGGCAAGGCACCATTTAACATTTTCATTTCTAAGACAGAAGCTCAAAAAAAAGGATCCAATTATGCTGTTTACCAGATTGTAGTAATAAGTAAGTAGCCACAAAGAATGATTTATTTCTTTTTGATGAGTAAAACCAAAGGTATGTATACAGGATGTGGCTGTTCAGCTTTCTTGGTGAAAAGTTTTCCAGACGTGAAGCATGAGGGACTGCGTCCTGGAAAACAGCAACTCTGCAGAAGTGTAGGGATCAAGCTGAATACAGAACTCTTAAGGTATCAGTGCACCATTAGGGGAAGAGAAGAGAGGGCTAATTTAATCCTTGGTTGATGGGATTTATAAAGTAAGCATTTTTCTCCTGGCATGGTGAAGGTGTTCTTAATGGCAATAACACTCAAATTCTGTATCTGATCCTACTTTTTGCATCTTTAAAAAGTCTTTTGAAAACCTTCAGGAGGTGTAGAAAGAGCCACAATAATTATTAGCGGTGAAAAAATTCCTGGAGGTGATTTAATACAGAAAGGATGGAGCATGAGCAGCTGCCTTTTTTTCCACCTGCATTTTTTTATTAGTAGTTACTGGATTCCCGTCCAGATAATTTTAATACAGGCTTTATCTTATCTAAAGACAAATGTTTAAAAATGTTGCATGGATTGATTAGTCAGGTCATCTTTGTGAGATAAATTGCTTTGTTGCTGATGGAGGATAAAACACTAGTAAAAATGATCAAGAGAAAATGGACTGAGAAGGTTATTACAATAATGGGAAAAGAGATTGGGGGGGGGTTACATGAATGAAATAGAAATAAAAGAGTTAAAATAACCCAGTAGCATGTGCAGGAGATGACCATTGCTTATGTCCTTTCAGAAATTCTTGAAGTTGGATTCACTTGGTTGAAGCCTGAGAGGAGGAGGAAGATCTTGAGTACCAGGATAACCATTTTAGTTGTCTAAGAGATTAGAAAAAAGTGCATTTTATGTACATTAGATGCATGTTCTTTCTACAGGATTTAGACATATAGTTTCTTGCTGAATATAATGATCAGGCTTGGGGGACTGGCAGGATGCTGACTATTTAAGAAGAGCCTCCTGGGAAAGTTTGTATGTGAGGGGAGATAAGCAGTTTGTCCATCTCTGTAGAGCTTAACCTTATTGCTGGATAATTGCAAGGAAATGTCAGAGAGAAGCGTTGGAATTTCCAGTTTGGAAATTTCAAGGAGAAAGACTTGGAGTGGGAGGTAAATCTGTGAGGTCCTTCTGTAGAGAGAGAAACTGAATTTTTGTGGTTGGAAGAGATTTCCCAGGAGCAAACAGGAGTGAGAAACACTGCTGATAGAGAAATATTTGTTTCCTCAGGATCCCTCCCGCCTTTGCAAGATAGAAGTGGGAGAGAGGGCCCCAGGAAGGCGGTGCTGGTAGAACGGTTAGTGAAGTGCTGAGTGAGGTGCTGCCAAGGGCAGGGTTTTAAGAGGAAAAAAGATATTGAGATGCATAAGTCAGATGGAGCTGATGCAGTGACCGAGAGTGCTGGCCCAGGACAAGTTGTGTGCTAAAAAGGAGAGCTGGTAGAAGAGATGAAAAACATCTGTGGTAGAGCTTTAAGAAATGAGTTCGAAAGCAGCTTAAACACTAACCATACCCCAACTGTAGAAAAGACTGAGCATCCTAGCTGTCTTGACAAGAAAGTGTGTTGTACTCAATTTTTACTTTCCTTTTTAAATTTATTTTCCTCCTCCTTAGAAACTGATAAGCATAACTAGAAACACTGTCTGAAGAGCTAAATGGAAAGGTGAATAGCTGTAGCTCTTCAAACCAGTAAATTGCCCTTTCTGCCATTAGAGAAAGTGGTGAATATCTCAAGGTTTCCAGCCCAAGGCAAGTTGTGTGCCCAGGCAGCATTTTTTATCCATGTAAAAGCTATTTATCTTGCTGTCGGGGTACTTGGGAAATGTGTAATAATTTGAGGTGTTCAGGTTATCAATCTGATACATCCTATGGACCTTGTGACCCCAAGGTCCAGGAAACAGTTTTCTTATTTTACGAGCTGATACGCCATAATGAAAATAGATTTTGATTTTCCTCCTGAAAGGTCAAGATAATTTAGGAAGAGGGCAATAACAATTTTTGTCAGTTTTCCTAATTTTCAAGCAAGATTTGTTGTAAAGAAGTAGGAGGGGAAGGTTGAAGTGAGAAGGATGTGGAAGAAGTGATGGGGGAACCTTGTTTTGGTGACACAGCTGTTGGCTGAATAACTGATCAGTAGCCTAGAATTTTAGAGTGCATATATCTGAGCTTTTTTCAAGCATTGGTTGCCCGAGTAACAGTAACTACTGTTTGTTTGTTTTTTATAGAAGTATAGTAGATATTTGTCCCATATCACATCTCCCTCTAAATGGAAATCAGTGAAGGATGATAATGTTGCAGGAATTAAATGCTTATTTTTGGGAGTTTCAAATGTTAAGGCGTACCTCAATAATTACAAATATTTTTAAATAGCATGTTGTGTAAAATTTAAGATAAGGAAGATGAGAATTTTGTTTGATTGGCTATAAACTTATTCCAAGCTGCATATTTTTTAGATTTGTTAACAAAAGACAGGTTTTATGTTTAAAAGCTACATACTCAGCTTGAGTATATAAGTTTTATGAGTATTTGTTGGAAAGGAACTCAGCTGATGGCTTATCTCTGAGAAGAAACACTGTTGGATAAATCTGAAAAATGGGAAATAGCTTGCAGTGAAAGTAGGACTCCTTCCAGTTGCTGTTTTCTCAGTTCATAGAATCATAAAATTGTTTAGTTGAAAAAGACCTCTAAGATCATCAAGTCCAACTGTTAACCCAGCTCTGCCAAGTCCACTACAAAATTTTGTCTGCTAAGACTGTGCTATCACACAATTTTAAAAGCTCCTAGGTAAAATGGACCTCTTAGTTCTGGTTTTATAGTCAGTTGAAAGAAAGTGTGACCCTTATATTTTTGTCTTTCAGGCTTGTCTAATACTACCAGAATCGAAGACTGGTTGGTGCTTTCTCATGGGATCCCTGTGACTGACAAAGGTGAGATTGTTGTGGTAGGTGTTTGCCTTGACTGTTGATAACATTTGACCAGGGCACAGACAGATGTAATTGTCAATGCAGCCACGCTTCCATAGGACTCTTATGCCAACAGAAGCTGTGGGAGGGGAAAAATACAGCTGAGAGATGGGTTTAACAGTCTTTGGAATTGCTTTTGTGGTTCCCCATAAAACTGGAAGGCACATAGCCTGGGGTAGTATAAGAGGAGGGAATTTGTCAAAGTTTGCTTTTAATTATGGAACTCTAACATGAAAAGGGTTGGTTCATTTACCAAATAAACGTAGGAGAACAACCAAATCTATATTCTGATTAGCTTCCTACCAAAACCTAAGTCACAGATCTGTTTGATGGCAATCCTCATAGCACAGTTTTATGGTACCACCTAAAATGGGCTCACTAGGCTTTCATTTTTAAATCTCTACATAATTTATATATGTGGTTATATATATGTAGACACATATAAAAGACATAGAAAAATAAATCTTCATCTCTGTAACAGAGCCTGTTGTGCTTTCATTTATGGTTTTTGATTTAATAGTTCAATTTCCCATGTACTCCATATGTCCCATACACTCCGTCCTCCAAATAAGGGAGTGAGATAATAAAGTGGTTTCCTTTTTGAGATAGCTACAGTTCTGTATGTACCCCATAACAAATTATTGATATAATTGGTAAATGTATCTCCAGTCAAATGAAAAACATAGCACATAATTATCTTCAGATCTTTTAGAAGGCAACAGAACTTTTGTTTAAATAATGAAAACCTCTCTATTTCTCTGTGGTTTGGAAAAGGTCATCTTGCAAATATCTCTAGAGCTGCAAGTTCTGCATTATGCTTACTCTAATATATGGCTATATGCAGAAATACCATTTTTAGTTTTTTTTACTTGCCTGAACTTGTGACTTGCTGTTGGTAGCTTTCCATTTTTCCAAGCAATGCCACTTTTGCATGCACGCATCTTCTGGAAATAGTACTAAAAGCTCATATACTTATGGACTAGCAGATAGTACCTTTTTTTTCCCTCCTTTTCTTTGAAACTCATGTTCTTGGCTTAGTTATCAAAATGTAATGGTGTTCTTGCTTGGCTCCTTTTGATCACAGGAAAAACCTCTTGTGAAAACATGATCATACCCTCCCTGGCTTATATTTAAGTATTGAAGATTTAATATAACAATCTGCATGCTCTGCTTGAGCAACATATCTAAATATAAAGAAGTTCTTAAGTACTTCTTAATTATATAACTAGTTGAAATATTTTTCATCTGGGTTTCTACTCCATTTTTTAGTAATAAGTGGAAAAGTCTATATTTTCACTTCTTTTTTGCAAGCAGAAAATCTAAATGGAAGGGGGAAAGAAGGGAGATAAAATTAATTTTAAAACCAAAATGTCTGATACTGTCTTTCATATCCCTTGCTTAAAAAACAAGTTGAGGTTAAAAAAATAAATGTACCGTTTTATTGTTTTCTTCTTTAATTGAACTAGTTGATTTAAAATTTAAATACAAAGAAGCAGAACAAATTTTTGTCTCTCACAGTGCTATAGTTAATTCTTTTTATAAACTTTCAGTTTACAAGTAATCAGCATTTTTCCTACTTTTAGAAAGCTATCCTAGAAACATATCATTCATTTCTGAGACTTAGAAACTTGAAGAAAATCCTTATAAGAAGTGGAAAATGGCAAGTTTATACATGTCTGTCCTTGGGGTCAGTGATTTCTTGAAATACTTCCTTCCCCATTTGATGAGGTACTTTACCCTGCATCATGGGTATTCAGGGAGCGACCATCTCTCTTCTTGATATTTGTGTGGGAAGCTAAATGGGCCAAGGTCCCTCAGCTTCTCTCTCTGCCTTCCTTCAGCTCTCCATCCCTCTCCTGAAGAGTCCCATGCCTTCAGGCATAGTGATCTGCCTCTACATCCGTTCACCACCGTGTTCTTTCAGCAGTGCAGCTTGTTCTGTTCTTGCCTTGCTGTTTGTTTAGTTTTCTGCTGAGGTGCCCCTAAAGATCCTCAAACCTCTCCAGGCACCATATCCCATTTTCTGAAACATGAGGGAAGAAAGGTGCGTTAGGTACTCTCTGGACCTGTGT
Organism: Drymodes brunneopygia; assembly: GCA_013400955.1. Classification (NCBI taxonomy): domain Eukaryota; kingdom Metazoa; phylum Chordata; class Aves; order Passeriformes; family Petroicidae; genus Drymodes; species Drymodes brunneopygia. The sequence continues at coordinate 11,603 of VZTZ01020298.1, read as the reverse complement.
CCACTGGCTTGGAAAAGCATGCATAACTGGTCAGTCTTTTTTTCATTTTCTCAAACAAGTGAAAATCTAAGTTGAGTGTGGTATGTTCTGACGAAAGTCAAACTGTGAACTCCTATGATCTTTCCTGGCCTTCAGTCAGTGTCAGAGCAGCTCTGACATACAGAGTTGAAATGTGCCTTGAATCTTTCTGCTGCCCTCCAACCCTATTTCACTGAAATGGCTCTGAAGGATTACTGAAATGGAGCATGTCCTGGCAGAGATCAGTATTGGAAAATATTTGTGGCATACAGATGGTCATGAGGTATTTGTATAAAGAACAAGAACATACCATACATAGCTCAGATGATTAATACAAAGCAGAGAAGCGTTGCCCTCTGATTTTCCTCGTCTGGCAGGCAAGATCCTGCCACTCCTGTCAGTGTGGTAGTGAACATAGGGGGACAGCTCATTGATCTTTGCCAAGCATCTAGAGAGCTTTTGCTCTTGTCATCTTTAGACATGCTTTCATAGCTTGTTCCTGCTCAGTAGTAGGGAGAGAAGGAAGCAGATGGGGAAAATCAGAGTTTGCCAGTGAAATGCAAAATTCTTCTCTAATGATCTGGTGTTGGCTTGAAATTCAGACTTTCTATTAGAGTTGATAATTTCTGTCTCATTGTTTATAACCTTAAAATAGTTCCAGTGTTTCATTTCACTGTGGAAGGAAGCAATCAAAATATTTTGGCTTTGCTTTAGATAAAGAGGTTTTCTAAGTTGCTCTCAGTAACCTTAATGGCAGTTGAGACCTATATAAACTGAATCATTGTAACATAATTTAGTGATAAGTGGGTGATCAAGATCTAGTGATACGGTAATAATTTCCATTATTATTGCTATCAGAATCATCATTATTATGTTATGTCTTAGAGCAGTAGCCAAAGCACAACTTGGCTCTGTACAACATAGGAAACTGGTAGCTAAAATAAAATGTAATAAAGATGTAAATATCTGTCTACGAAAGTCAAAGTTTTTTCAGGCTGTGACATGAAGAAAGAATTGCATTATGGAGGTGACAAACTCTTTCTGTGATGTCAGTCACAAAGTAAAATTTGTTTTTAATTATAGCTCATGAAACAAGATGGAAAAACTAAATGTATTTATTGACTTTAGTCACAAAAAATCTTCCCCACTAATAAAGAAGGGTTTGAAGGCGGGAAATATTTACCACTAAGCATATTTTTTAGAGGTAGATTCTTTGCTCTCTCTAAAGCCATCTGCATTTCTTTGTTTACCTGTTTGTTTATATGTTTGGGTCTGTGGCTAGCTCAGATCAACATGGAAGTGGCTCTGTCCAGGCATGGCCTTCTCAGCCTTCATGGTTTTTAATTCTTAGTTTTGAATGCCCCTCTGGTGCTGCAGAAGAACTTAGCATCCTGTTGCAATAAATAGCTGTAGATCACATTTCTGAGGCTTTGTTTCTGAGGGGTTTTTTTTCTATATTTTTGTCATTTTGTTGTTGCAGGCTGGCTTTTTTTTTTAAACCAGTATTAGCTTCTAACATGGGGGTGTTTTGGGGTTGTACCATATACCAAAACCTGTTTTGAAGTTTGTAGAACTAAGTCTGGCTGTGAATGTTTATTTTTTAATATGAATTCTATGTATATGTGAAATTGGCTTTTTGTAGTTTGTTCCAGGTTCTACAAAATTGATCACCTTTTTGTTGAGTGAGAATTGCAAGAGTTAGTGGAGTTGGGGATGGTTTGTTTTCTCCAGTTCAGTGTGTGAGAAAGGGAATAGAGGACACTGACTGCTGCAGATGTACAAAGTATTAAATGTGCTGGAATGTACTGGCAACGTATGAAGCAGGGAAAGAGGCACAAGTCAAGACACTTGTCTGCTGTTGTGTATTTTGACCTTTATAAAGTTAAGCAACCACTGCACACCTTGTAGCAATCAATTTGTCTTGTGCAAAAGAATCTCGTTGCTGCATAAGTCAAGTTCCTAAGCTTTCACAAGCTGTCTTCCACTTCTATATTTTTTTTGTATGCAATGTACACTACTCCATTACAGCAGTACTTGAGAAGTTTTCTTGTCCCTAGATTCAGACATTACAGTGGAGCCTCTAATTTTCTCTGATCAGTTTTCCATTCTCCTGGTAGTATATTGATCCTAACAGGGATCAATAGCTCTTTCTGTGTTTCCTGTCATTTCAGTATTACTAAACCTTCCTCCCATCCCCAGTAGTTACAAATTCAGCTCTTCCTGCTTTCTTCTGGCTTGCATTTTGCATGTCTCAGTCCAGTTTCACTTTTCTATAAAATCTGCAGGTTGGCTTGAAGTAACACTGCAGAATAAGAACTGCCAATGGGAATGAAGCTGCTAGAGAGATCTGGATCTCAGGGAGGGAAACTGTCCACTTCATCCCTTTCCTTTTCTGTCATGGTAAAATGCTGATTTACAGCTTTCCTTATTATTCAGCAGTCCTTTTAATATCTGTTATAAATTGAGGTGCTGGTTCCCTTTTCTGTCAAGCCTTGAGCTCAGGGCTGGGGAGGAAACAGGTTGGTGGCTGGTCCATCAGGCAGAAGCTGAGCTGCACAAGCAAGCTGATTTTCTCAGGGGCTATGGAAAGAACTTCTCCAAGCACTTGGAAGCCCTCTCAAACCTCAGCACTTGCTGTTCCAAGCCCAACAGCTACTTTTCAACGCCACTTTCTTTAACCAAAGAGAAAACCAGTCTCCACAGAAGAAAACATTTCATTTTAAGTATTAGTAGGGAAGGCAGGAGAGAGCACAAACTGTCTATGTCAAAGGGTAATTATATTGTCTTATGCAATACATACCACTTTGTCTGCTTTTTCCATCTGCTAACTCTCTGACCACTGCTGTCATTGCAAGAAGCCGGACCTCCTGGTTATTTCAGGTCACTAGCAAGTATTGTAGCATCCTCTTCAAGCCAACGCAGGTGATTCAGATCTGTGGTTAGAAGTTAAGCTCAGTTTGTTGCTCAGTATTGAAGTGTTGTGCCCAAGTGTGAGAGCCTGTATTGCTTGTTCAGCACCTGGGTGAAGAGGTCTCTGCCCAGCACCCTGAATTCTTGTTTTAGTGCCATCTATCTCTGTCCATAATTGGTTCCTTTTATAGTTCTTCAATTATTTTTTATAGTTTTAAATTCTTTATTAGCTATTTTTACAAATGGTTGGTTACTTTTATTAATTTTGAACAACCACATGGTTTGAAGCCCCATGTGGTCAGCTTTTGCATTATATGTTTTTAAATCTAGTATTTGGATGATTCCTGGTCTGCATATTCTTCTCATTTTCACTGTCTCCACTGGGCCTTCTTAATGGGGTTTGGGGTTTTTTGTTCTTTTCAAATACATACAGATTATTAATGTGCTGGTAGTTACTGACCTAGTTGTTTTGTCAGTCATATTCCCAAACTCCCATTAACTCAGCTGCATGACTTCAACTATTAGACTTCACAGGTTTAGAGTTTATGTAGCACTGCCTTGGCTTGCAACTGGTCCAGTATGTCTGATGCTAAACCTCCTTATTCTCTAGGACAGAGTTTGGTGTGGCTGAAAAAACCCTTGAATTTCCCATATTCTGTTGCATTATGGGATCTTCCTACGCTGCTCTGCTCTAGCCTTTCCCACCTGAGTTCTGAAGCCTACCAAGCACCTTGGTTCAAGTTGCAATGCTCTTGCTCCCATCTGTGCTCACCAGTGTAAAGGAGATGTACTGCTTTGTGTCTCCAGTTTTTAAAGGAATGGCTTGTTCCAACTCTTTTAGAGAAGCAGCAGCCAGCTCCTGTGCTCCTTCCTCTTGTTTGTTTTTTGAAGTAGCACTGCTTTGCTCTTGAATCTATTTAATTGGTTTCCTGCTGGAAAGAAACTCAAGGGCTGCCTTTGCCAATTATCTAGGACAAAATACTCTATTAGCAGACAATGTAGGTTTACCCAAGGATTTCAGGAAAGAAATGTGGGATCTTTTGATGGTTAAATAGTTGTTCTTTGGTGGTGGGTTCTTGTCATTATTTATGCAATAGGAATTCAAAGATGCTCCAGGTTTAGTCCCTTCCTGAAAGCTTTCTTTTCCTGCATAGTTTTAATTTTGACAAACTATTTAATCCCAATAGCATGTCAAACTTCTAAACTCCTAGTCAAGCATTTGCTGTCATTTGATAAAAAAAAACCCCAAAACCCCCAATAAAACCTAGAGAATGACTTAAGACCTGTGACACAGCTCAGTCGTATAGTAGACTGTATTTAGGAACATTAATAGCCATATTTGAAGTGAAATTTCCATTATTGGCCTCCTAGATTGCTAGGTGCAATAACTTCAGCCAAGAAAGAGCAATCAGATTGAGTTTGTTACTAGGAATATCTAAAAACAAACCACAAAACCTAATTTTAAACAGTGGGTTGTAATCCACGCTGTTTGGTTTAGAGCCCCTGCAGCAATTCCTTTCCAAGTGTCTATTTTAAACCAGTGTGTCAGACCTCTGTTTTCTCACAATGTCCTGAGCATAAAACACTATGGAAACCATTAAAGTAAACAGGAAAAAGTAACAACAACAGAACTTAAAAAAAATTAATTCTTTTTTAGTACCATGGATTCCCTTTAAATAGAGAGGTATATTTGAAGAGGTGGGTGGTGGTGTGTGTACCATGTTACTTGGTTGGGATCGTAATGAACAACCTCATCTGTGATCTTCCCAGCAGCTGGAAAGAGAGCAGGCTTCTGTGGTTTGTGTCTTGTTTGGTTTGGGAAAGCACGAGTTGAACTTGGAAAGTTTCCTACTGTCTAAAATGTACACTTGACCTCTGAGAAGTGTAGAGTACCTTTGCCTACTGTTTTTTAATTCAGCCTTGTAGTCATAACTTTTTCAAGAAAAAGGGCTCTTTTTTTCTTTATTTCTTATTTCAATGTAACTTGACTTGATTGCTCTGCTTTTTTTGGGCTGCATACAAAGGAATGGAAGCTACAGGAGTCAGAACTGCTCAGACAAATACTATATCAGGATACTTCCTGATGCCCAAATGGCTCTGCAGAAAATGGTTGCTCGCTAAATTCAGCTACTCATGATTTCTGAAGCAGAGAATTTAGTACCAAGGCTGGTGATATTAGTTAAATTGTCTTACAGCTTGTTTGTATTGATGTAAACTTCTGTAACCTCTGGCCCACTGCAGTGTGCACCATGCAAACATAAAAGAATCTTTTTCCCGCAGGGGAATTTGCGGTTGATTTCTGTTAATAAGCTGTTTGAGACTGTTTAGAGTACCCATATGAGTCTATGTCAAGCTCCTAAAAAGATTTTTTTCAGACATAACTGATGTCCAGTTACCTCCACAGTACAAAAGTTCTTCCTCATATTTAGGTGGAACCTTCTGTACATCAGTTCCTGCCTGCTGCCTCTTGTCCATACTAAATGAATTAATTGGTAGGGAAAGTGGTTTGCCACTGTAGAACTTCCAGTAGCTTGTTCTTAACATTTTGTTGTAAATGAGAAAGGAAACTATAGTTCAAGTGCCGAAACTTAATTTTTCATCATTATTTTTCTACAATTATTCATGAGTAAAAGGGGAAAACTAAATGTAAACTAGAAGTAATAAACCAGAGACCAGCTCCTACTGATCTTTGAGCTGTCCTTGAGTGTACAAAGTGGTACAGAGGAAATCCCAATAGCATTTCACCCAGAATCACTGGGTTGGAAGAGACCTTCAAGATCATAGAGTCCAACCCGTGCCCCAACACCTCCACTAAACCATGCCATAGCACTGAGTGCCACATCCAGTCTTGTTTTAAACACATCCAGGGATGGTGACTCCACCATTTCCCCAGGCAGACAATTCCAGTATTCAACCACTCATTTCTCTGCGTGTGTTCCCAAAATCAAAAGGACTATAACTTACTGTATTTGTTACCTAGTTAAGGGGAGCCCTGAAGGGAGCATTTCCATCACTGTGGTGTTTTCTGTGCTCTTTGTTTCTTCCCCCTTATGCTTTCAGTTATCTCTGCCTGCCCTCAGTGCTTCAGCCTTTGGTTTTGGTATCTCTGTCTGTGTAGTTGCAGAGGCATTAGGCACAGTCTCTGCCATGTGCTGCTGCTTTCTGCAGTAAACAAGGGTTATATATGTGTGTTGTACTGCAAATGTTAAATTTTAAGATGGGGAAGAAGGAAAAAACAGCAACGAAGCTGGAAGCATTACTGTGCATTAGTAATATTGCTGTGAAGGATTAGAGCTGGGGCTGATGCTGAGCTAATATATTATACCTCTGGAAATACTGTTACATGCGAGGGAGAAGTGCAGGAAAACGTAATCAGGCACCTGATGCACTCCTCATCCACCCATCCTCTGCTCTGCCCATGTGGTGTGGTAGGTACCAGCTGATGTGTCTGTCTAAGCTGTGTGAGCTGCTCAGTAATGTGGTAAGTTTGGGACAGAAGAGGGTAGCAGTTGTTACTTATAACTCAGGTGATGTTCTAATAATCGGACTTTTTTTTTTTGGTGCATGCAGTCTTAGTCATTCACACTGACATAAGGACTTTCCCTTGATTGTGTTTTGTTGAAGGTCTTGCAAGGCCTGTGCTAAATGACTTCACCAGGCCATTACTTAGAAGAGAGAGAGAAACTAGACTAAATTAAGCATCTGTCCCTAATCCAAGTGCTGTTGTGTATTAAACATCTGTCTCTAAGTTCCCTGGCTCGTGTGAGTGGCATGTCTGTTTACAGGCATGTGCTGGCTGTCACAGCAGGCCATGGAGAGACACATAGTTGAAACATGGAATTTTGAATGTGTGAGGTGAAACTTGGAAACAAACACTGCTTTATTCATTGAGCTAGCATGGCTGAGATATTAACATAGACCAAAATATAATTAAATTTTGTAACACTCTTCTTAGAGGCAAAAGGCCCCTTTCCTAGAGAGCAAAGGATCAGCCAGTTGCCTAGTAGGACAGTGAGAGGACATGGATGATATGATGGGATGGATTGTGCTATGGATGATATGATGGGCAGAGGGCAGGCTGCTTCAAGCAGGAGGAAATTAGAATAATGGAAGATAAAAGACCAAACTTCTAGGGGTATGCAGGGGAATAATCAATTGGATTTGAACCATGCAAAAAGAGAGATTTGAATCCAGAGTCCTCAATTTTGTCAGGCCAGAGATTTGTTGTAAAATGTCCTAGCTGATAGTTGTGATTTTTATCACATAAAGCATCAGATGATATGAATAATGATAAAAATATTTTGTTATCTGTTTTAAATTTAGGACTACTAGTAAGAAAAACAGTGAGTAGAAGCTGGTGGTGATCAGGCTGGATCCTCTCTGCAGTATGTACTGACCAGTGTTTGATGGGGTGGGGGGGAAGGTACTGATATATAATTCAGCTCATTGCATAGCTCAAGCCATTTAGTTTATTATTAGTTTATTATTATTACAGAAACATGGCCTGTTGGGTTTTTTTTTTCCTGTTCGGGTGGGTTTTTTCCCTTTGATTGAGGTGCCTGGTATTAGAAATACTATCTTCTTCTGAAGGTCTTCTGAACCACTTTCCTTCCTCTCTCTGAATAAGTAGTGTAGGCCATTGTCTGAAAATCTGCTTCTTTAAGCACCAGCAGCAGCATGACTTTCTTGGGCAGTCTAAATCCCATCCTAAGTTTTTCGTTATGTTTAGTCACGTGTGTCACCACCAGTGTGGTGAATGTGTGTATACCATAACATCTAATTCACAGGGTGAAATGTTATAACAGAAGCTGGTGATTTGGGAGAGAACCTGTCCGATTTCTCACTAGAGTTGCTGGTTTTTAGGCATTGTTTTGGAAAAAGTAAAAGTAACTTCCCATATGATTTTAATGAGTACACAAAACATGTCTATAAAGATATACTCTGTGAAGAATCTTCCTCTTTTCGTGTGTTTTGTCAATAGCTTCTTTGTCTTCCTATTGATTATATGTGCTCTCTTGGTTCTTCTTCCTCTTAATACTGTTTGTGGAAGATAACCCTTCAGAACAAGGGAAACTCTCACTCAAATCTCTGAGGGGTAGATCTAGGACATGAGACTAGGAACTTGTCCATACCAAGAGCTGTGAAAGATGCTGTCTCTTACCAATATCTATGTGGAATTTTGTGGTTTTTACTGAGTCAAAAGAACAAAGAGATACAGGGAAGTTAACCAGACTTCACCACACTCTGAATGCTGCTTTCAACAAACACCATATCCGCTTTACATTTCAGATCTAGCATAGGAAGGGATGGTACTTAGATATGTGTTATCTTACAGCTAACACAGGAGCTATTGTTCAAACCTGAGCTCCTCTGTCAGTATGCAAGTGACACCTTGAGAGGGCTTGCAATGAGTTTTTCAATCCCATGTGCTCTGTTCATCATCTGAGACTTGCAAAGCACAATGGGAATACAGCATGCCCTAAGCATGCATTTTGTCATAGTTGCAAGTGAAAGAACAGTTTTGATTTCCTTTTGAGAGGTGGTCCAGGTGTCTCAGTCAGAACTAGGGCTCCATTCCCCTTGCTTGTATTTTCAGTTTCACAATTACTTTGCATAGCTTTAAGTGTGGTTTCTAGCTTTAAGCTTCTAAGGCTTTTCTCTTTCCCCCCAGAGAGCAAGTTCTTACAGAGCTCAAACTTGGTGTTATTTGGACTTCATGTAAACATAGCTCTTACTTTTCTGAGAGAATCAACTGTGGGGAAGGAAAAAACTTGTGGTATGTCAAAGCTTCAAACTGCTCCTTACTGATTTATTGCTAGTGTGGAGACAGCCTAGAGTGCATTAATTCATCAATCCTTGTAAGCAGAGAGGAGGGAAAGAATAGGAGGAAGCAAGGAAGGGGGTGGAGGGGAAAGGAGTTGGGGAAGAGAAAATAAAAGCATGGGGAAATGTAAGGGATGGGAGGAAAGACATAGCAAAGCAGTTGTTTTTGAGTGGGTGGTCTAGGAATTTCTGGAAAATATAAGGTGCTTCCCTAGAGAGCAGTAGAGTTGTCTGTGCTGTTCTTTTTACTGTGGCCTTTACAAGCTAGGATGTTACTTTGTCTTGAGTCACTTCTGACTGCCAGATAGTGTTGAGGGGTTTTTGCAGTTGTGCTTAGGTTGACTTTAATTGACTTTAAGATCAGTCTCTTTTAGGTTGGCTTCATCTTGCCTCACTTCAAGACCTCGTCTATGTGCAGCTGATATTCCCTTCTCTAAAATACTCAGAGCTTAAACATTTGGACTGTTAGTGATTGAGCCTGTGGCCTCCCACACTTTTGTATGGGTTTAGTTGCTACCACAGTAATTTACAGATGGTTCCTTGGTGTTTGCCCCAGTATTCAAAGATGGTGGTTCACTGCAGTAAAGTTTATGGAAGTTTCTAGTAAGGATTTAATAGGTTCATGACTCTTAAAGCAAGAAAATGAGATGGGCAAGTTTGTTCTCTCCAGATCAAAACATGTTGCACTCATGCCAGTTTTAGATCCAGTTGATAAACCAGTTCTACAGTGTTCAGGCTTTTCTCCTGTATTATATGGGATGGAGTTTTCCCATCCAGCAGAGATGAGGATGCTTTTAAAATGCATATCATCTTGACCTAGCCATTTCAAATTATCTTAAACCTTGTGCCCCTGGCTGCTGAGAGTGCTCTGAGGTGTGCAGAGGATCTGGAAGTCCTGTACTGGGAAATGGCATGGTGCTAGGGCTTGCCAGCTTTTGCCTGAGGTCATTGCTGCTCCAATGGCTTTCTAATCTCAATAGCAAACATTGATTAGGCACATGCATTCTGAGCAATGTTCTTTAGTATTTACACACCTGTCCTTTTGTTCATGTCATCTTTTGGCAATATTGAATGTTTGGGTCATATTGCAGTGGGATTCCACTTCAATTGTTATTTTGCTCTGTATAATGAAGTACACTACTTCTGGGAAGAGCCAGGAAGTTGATCTATTTCAGCTACTTTCTCCAGATTTCTCCCGTCTTTCCTGTGTTTTCTATTGTCTTACTTATTACACCATTTTCATTAAATTTCTTTTTTCTTACCTTTGACTCTTCCAGTTCTTTCCCTTCTGCCTGTTTGCCTTTCCCATCTGCAGTTCCTTTCATATGAAATTAAGTGATTTTCTTTTTTTTTCTTTGAAGTGTTTTTACCCTTGCCTACAGGATCTGAATAACAGCCTCACCCAGTTTATTTCAGGTTGCTGTTGTTTGGCTGTGCTACAAGAAGTCAGAGTGGCACCAGTGCTGGTGACAAACATAGGAAAATGCAAGGTCAGGAAAGTCTTTGGCTCTGTCACATTCAGTGGCTGTATTTTTTGTAATATGTGCAAGAATCTAGCTCTCTGGGGCACTTCTGCATGGATAGCTTATGGCATGTCTATTTGTAGTATTATTTTGAAGGAGAAGCTTTAAAAATCTCTTGTTTTCTGTGTTTGTTGCCATAATACCTTTTCCTCTCTACCCATGTATTTGATGGGCAATATTCTCATATCCATAGATCTAGAAACTATCCATTGCTTTTCTAATCTTAAAAATCTTTTTATGGTCTGTGCAGTAATCAAACCACACTGTCTTAATGTTTTGGCAGGGGTGGTTGCCTTATATAATACTTTAATTTCTCTAGAACAGAAACAAGAAAAAATTTTAACCAAGTATTTAGCAAAGAAATTGGTGGGAGTTTTATTTCTTCTTTTAATGTGCCCTAACCGCAATTTGTCCCTGAAGCAGTCCACTAGATTTGTTTTGCACTCAGTGTTACTGTTCAGATACCTTTTATCAGTGAAAAGACACGTTTTTTTTTTTTTCTTGGCATTGGAATGTTTCAATATAGTATTTATACATGTATATATTAATACATCTATAGCTATACGCATATATACATAAACATGTGTGTGTGTATATATATATACATTTTATATATATATTTAAAATCTGGGATTTCATCAGTCAGGTTGCTAAAGCAAAGAAACGTGGCTATTCATGAGTGGACTGAAGGCCCTGGAATAATTGTTTCAACTCAAAGTAGGAGCTTGTTTCCCATGTGCTTTATTGTCCAGGAGACTGAAGTTGCTGACAGTGTTTAAAGCTTATATATGGTCTTTGATCTCTCTTCTGGGTTTGGGCCCTGAAATAGCTTGAAGATAAGAGCCTGGAGAGGTTGAAGTTGGTGGTTAGTCTGTGTAGGGACTTAAGGCTGGGTCTGAAGAGTTCACAATAGACAATGTGTTGACATGACTTTCTGCACTACTCTGTATAAGTTGAAGTTTCCTACATGTTGAAAAGAGTTATACCTATAAACAGCAGCCTGTTATACTGCTGGAAGAAAAAATGTGAATTTAGTGGTTGGGGTTGTCTGGAATTCAAAGAATGATTCCTATCTGCTGGACTCGTGCAGTTTATTGTGGATCAGAATTATGAGTGAGCCTGGAGAGTTACGTAGGTATTTGCCAGGTTGACAGGATTTAAGAAGCTAGGGAAGGCAGGCATCAAAACTCTGAAGTTAGTCATATCTAAACATCCATGTAAATCAGTCTTGTGTTAGTGTGACTGACACCTGTCAGAGAAGAGTGATTCTGCTTTACCTCCCAAGTAGTTCTGTGAGAATGAAGACTTGTGTAGGAGTTGCTTTTCCAG
>VZTZ01020294.1:61987-104412 GCA_013400955.1 Drymodes brunneopygia | reverse complement strand
CCAGCAGCTCCAGGTCCTTCCAGCAGAGCAGAACTCAGGAACAGAGCTCTGCAGGTTTTGATTTCTTTTCTCAGGAGAAGAAATTGGGATCTGTGGACACACCCTTAGTTGAACCTCTCTTATCATTAAAGACATAACAAGGGGCTCACCTCTAAATTGGAGGTACAAGTGTGTTTAGGATCCCAGAATGGTTTGGGTTGGAAGGGACCCATCCAGTCCCAGAAAAGGTTGCTATAACTTGTAGAACTCTCAGTCTTTTCCCCCCATGGATTGAAAGCATTTTATTGTATCTTAAATGATGCAATGAACGTGTACAGAGACACAGATCAGCCTTTTTTTTTTTCTTTTCCACTTAGGTGGTTTAATAAAAAGAATCCTGTGAAGAAAAATGTCAGGTTAATTGCCAGACATAATTGCATTATGGCAGAGTTGTAACAAGCCTCTGAATTCAAGGCCACCTTTTCTGATATCTGTAATGCCTGGAATTGTTTTAATTTAGTGTAAAGTTTTATTCAGCTTCTAAGAGTTCTCCTTTTCAGAAAACTTTAGTGGGGAATGCACAACTGAGACATTTCCAGCTTGACCAGCGGTGATGGGGATTTGTGTGCTGTTCAAGGACAGCTTTTTCACTGCAATGAAAGCAGATCTGATCCAGCTGGTACCACCAAGAGCAGCAATTTTTTAACTTCAGAGAGCCAGGCCTATCTCAGTGTTTCATTTATGATCTGTGCTGCTTAAATCCAGCAAGGGCAATGAGCAAAAGGGGCACATTCTGTGTGTGTCTCCCATCGCTGGTTTTGGGCTGCAGCTCCCCAGCTGCTGTCCTGACATGGAGGATTGTGGAATATCCCAGCTGGGAAGGGACCCACGCTGTCAAAGGTGTCAGCAAAACCAAGCTTTAATATTAATTTGCAAAAGTACAGCCATGCTGGATGGCAAGGTTTGGTCTGCTCCTTCCTGGGTGGGTAATGTGGAGAAAGGAAAATCAAATTAGAGTCAAATTAGGGAGGGGGATACAGAGCTCAAAGGGTGAGGGGAAAGGGCCTCAAGCTGTGCCAGGGGAGGCTCAGCTTGGACAGCAGCAGGAATTTCTCCATGGAAAGGCTGCTCAGGCCTTGGCAGGGGCTGCCCAGGGAATGGTGGAATCACAGTCCCTGGAGACATTCCAAAAATGAATAAATGTGGCACTCATTGCTCTGGGCATGCTGGGATTTGGTCAAAAAGTTGGACTTTGTGATCTCGGAGGGTTTTTCCAAACTCGATGATTCTGGGATTTTATGATCTTTTCTTCACACTGAATTTTACCTGTGTGTGGATTGCAGCACTTACTGGAGCAACACCCAGAGTTTCTCTCTGAAGAATCTACTGGATAATTTCACTTCTGAGAAGGTTTCTCACTGATGCTGAGAGTCCCAGTGTCCTTTACTGAGATTTGTATCTAGCACTTTGAATTTAAAGTCACAGGATGCCAGACTGGCTCAGGCTGAAGGGAGCCCAGGGGGCACCTGGTGGCACCTCCCTGCCCCAGCAGGGCCATGCCAGAGCCCAGGGCACAGCATTGTGTGCACAGAGCTCTGCAATAGCCCCAGGGAGGAGAGGCCAGAGCCTGTGTGCACAATCTGTTCAGGGCTGGCCACTGGCCAGGGCAGAAGTTGTGCCTCCTGTGCAGGGCAATTGCTGGGCTCAGTCCCTGCCTGCTGCTTGGCTTGGCTGGTTAAAATCACCAGACAGTGATCCCTGTTTGTATTTGAGGGGTTTATGAGCATCTTTTGCCATCTGAGTGAATCCTGTTGATGTTTCAGTTCTGTAGCTTAGTTAAAACTCTTCATGGTGCCTGTACGCTATTTAAATTTTGGTTTTCGTCACAAAACCAAGCATTTCTGCTAATCTGGGCCTGGAGGATGGCAGGGAAAAATGGGAGCCTGTTGGAGCCTTTTGTTCTGTGCCAAAGTTGGACCAAGGAACATTGCTGTGTTTAAAAATTCCCTCACGCTCTCCTGGCCTTGAATGCTAATCAGGACCCAAGATGTGAGGAGATAATGTTCCTGCCTGGGCTCGGGAATTTGCTGTAGGGAAGGAGGAAAACAACGGTGTGGAAAATTGCCCAGTGACAGTGAGAGCTGAGCGTTCCTCACCCTGCACTCAGCACATGCTGAACACAGATTTTGGGGCCGTTCCACGCCCTCAGCCTCAGCTGCAGTGTAAATACAAACCTTCCTCTGGAAAGAACCATCCCAGGGCATTTCCCCTGCTGCTTTGTGTTCCAGCAGCCTTTTCAGAATGGCAGGGAAAATAAGGATAAGGCTTCTGAAAGGAGATTGGGCAGGAAAGAGAGAACAGAAAATCCACAGGGATGGTGAGAGAGAGGGGAGGGAACCTGTCGCTCTGTCAGACACGAAACAATCAGGCAACTCAGGAGCTCAGCCACCAAGGCCGGGCAGAGAGCAAAAAGAGACCCAGCCTCTCTTTATTCTTGTATTTATACCTTTTTACAGACAGTTATGGATTGGACAAAGAGGTCACCACCTCTGAAATTCCATAGGTGAGAAACACAGCCCATCACACTCTCCACCCCAGAAAGAAGAATGAAAAACAACATCCAAAGTACAAAACAATCCTTGGCCGGTTATAGAAGCATGGATTGTTTACACAAAATCCATGAGAACCTTTGCTACCAACTATAAACACAGCACTCTAGAAAAATCAAGGCAACAGGAACCAGCTCGTTTTTAGAGTAAATCATGGAGTCATTGAATCATTAAAATTGGAAAAGACCTTTAAATCATCAAGTCCAATTATCAACCAGGAGCAGCACTGTGCTCACCACTGCCCCACGTCCCCAAGTGCCACATCCACATGTTCTGTGAACACTTGCAGGTGTGGGGACTCCAGCACTTCCCTGGGCAGGAATATCCAGGTTTCCCTGTTGGCCAGGAGGAGCCTTTGGACAAGGCTTTACAGGGATGGCTTGGAATGCTCCCTTCAAGTTTGCATAATTAAAGACTGAGCCAATGAGTTTGATTTTCCTGTGCTGGTGTGTTTGTGCCCTTTGTATTTGTTCAGTTCATACTGTCTAAGGCCAGAGTCCATCCTGCAGCCTTGTTCCTCTCTTCTGTCCCCATTTTGTGAAGGAAAAGATGCCTGGCACTACATTTTATTCCTTACTATACTCCAAGGGCTGGACAGTGCTGATGTTCCTACTAAAACAATTTTGATTGGAGAAAACCTCCTTTTTTCCTCACCCTTCATGCATTGCAACATTCCTGGCCATGCCCTTGAGCTGGGACAGAGCTGAAGGGATGATTTTAAGTCCAGAATGCAAAACCTCTTTTGCTGGGCTCAGCCACAGCTCCTGGTGAGCCCAGACTCCAGAGGGTGATGCTCGAATTTCAGCTCGATGCTGCAGGGGCCTGAGGTTAGAGACCTCCTCAGTATTCATCTGGATTCATTTTCCCAAGCATTCCCCTGCAGAAGCTGAGGTTTAAATCCCCAGGTGTGTGTGTACTTGGGCAGTGTGATTACTGAGATAAGAGTGTACAAGGGAAAAAAAACCTCAGCTACATCACTGATACGGTTTTTCTGCCCTTTAGCTCGTCCCATTCAGCCAGAATTTGCTTTGAGTTATCACAAAAGCATTTCAGGCTGTAATTGCTGTATAGGGATCAGAGAGGGAGATTTTTTCTGGAGATGAGTGGAGGAGCTTTTATATTCCTGGAGAGGCTGCAGCTCCTGAGCTCCCCTGACATCAGCTGTGGACTTGTATTTGTGGTATTTTCTGTGTCCCCCAGAGCTGAATCCATGGGATGGGAGGGGACAGGCTGTTCACAGGGTATTTTCTGGATGGCTCTGTGTCCCTCAAAGCTGAATCCATGGGATGGGAGGGGACAGGGTGTTCACAGGCTCCTTCCAAAGCAGGAAGATGATTTTTGCTTCTTGGCTGTGCTGCTCTGTGGAAGTTCTCCAGAGCAGCCTCCTGGCACAGGTGTTTTCTAGTGGATTTTAGTGACACTAAGAAAAGTGGGATTTAATCTGGAAAACTGCAGGATGGAATCTGGAGATGAACCAAGGACAACTTGGCCTCAAACCTTGGGAATATTGATATATATCTATATATATATATAGATATATATATATACACACACAAACAAACACATTTCCTGTATTTTGGGGTAGCCACCTTCAGCACTGGGGGGGGACGGAAAAGTTAATTTAAAAGATCTTTTTTGGGTTTTTTTCTGCTGTCTGGGAATTGCATTTTTTTTTTTTGCGTAGGCTCACAAAATAAGAGTTCATTACCATGGGTTCACAAAATAAAAATTCATTGGGGAGGGATGCTGTTATAAAACATTTTTTTTTCATNTGAGCCCAGACTCCAGAGGGTGATGCTCGAATTTCAGCTCAATGCTGCAGGGGCCTGAGGTTAGAGACCTCCTCAGTATTCATCTGGATTCATTTTCCCAAGCATTCCCCTGCAGAAGCTGAGGTTTAAATCCCCAGGTGTGTGTGTACTTGGGCAGTGTGATTACTGAGATAAGAGTGTACAAGGGAAAAAAAACCTCAGCTACATCACTGATACGGTTTTTCTGCCCTTTAGCTCGTCCCATTCAGCCAGAATTTGCTTTGAGTTATCACAAAAGCATTTCAGGCTGTAATTGCTGTATAGGGATCAGAGAGGGAGATTTTTTCTGGAGATGAGTGGAGGAGCTTTTATATTCCTGGAGAGGCTGCAGCTCCTGAGCTCCCCTGACATCAGCTGTGGACTTGTATTTGTGGTATTTTCTGTGTCCCTCAAAGCTGAATCCATGGGATGGGAGGGGACAGGCTGTTCACAGGGTATTTTCTGGATGGCTCTGTGTCCCTCAAAGCTGAATCCATGGGATGGGAGGGGACAGGCTGTTCACAGGGTATTTTCTGGATGGCTCTGTGTCCCTCAAAGCTGAATCCATGGGATGGGAGGGGACAGGGTGTTCACAGGCTCCTTCCAAAGCAGGAAGATGATTTTTGCTTCTTGGCTGTGCTGCTCTGTGGAAGTTCTCCAGAGCAGCCTCCTGGCACAGGTGTTTTCTAGTGGATTTTAGTGACACTAAGAAAAGTGGGATTTAATCTGGAAAACTGCAGGATGGAATCTGGAGATGAACCAAGGACAACTTGGCCTCAAACCTTGGGAATATTGATATATATCTATATATATATATAGATATATATATATACACACACAAACAAACACATTTCCTGTATTTTGGGGTAGCCACCTTCAGCACTGGGGGGGGACGGAAAAGTTAATTTAAAAGATCTTTTTTGGGTTTTTTTCTGCTGTCTGGGAATTGCATTTTTTTTTTTTGCGGAGGCTCACAAAATAAGAGTTCATTACCATGGGTTCACAAAATAAAAATTCATTGGGTAGTGATGCTGTTATAAAACATTTTATTTTCATCTTTTGCTTTGTTTGGCTTCATTTTTGGAGAGAAACAAGCAGGTGCTGCTCCTCTGGCCCTGCAGTCACGGTGTTGTGGTGTGGTTTTCTCACTCCTCCACACTGCTCTGCTTCACCCACTCTGAAAATACGGAATGGATTATTTCCAACATTTCAGATTTGGTGGGGAGTTAAAGGATCCAAAGGATCTGCTTCAGATCTGAAGGGATCTACAGGGAAGCTGGAGAAGGATTCTCCAGGACAGGAGAACTGGACTCCAGTGACAGGAACTGGAGTGACAGGATAAGGAGAATGGCTTCAAATAGAAAGAGGGGAGATTCAGGTTGGGTTTTGGGAAGGAATTGTTCTGGGAGGGTGGGGAGGCCCCTGGATCCCTGGCAGTGTCCAAGGCCAGGTTGGACATTGGGGCTTGGAGCAGCCTGGGACAGTGGAAGGTGTCCCTGCCTCTGGCAGGGGTGGCACTGGATGGCCTTTGAGGTCCCTTCCCAAACCACTCTGGGATTCCAGGTTTCTCCCTGCTGGATGTGAGGTGCTCACACGATGATTTCAAACACAAAACAGGTCCAAGCTGTGCCCATGAAGCATTCTGTGGGTATTTGGAGGGAACAGAACTTGGCATCTGGTGTGACTTTGCACCCACCCACCTGCTTGAGCACAGACAGGCTGGGGGATGGCAGGGATCTTGTCTGGAGTCTCTGCCTTGCTTTTTCCAAAAATATTCACTTGCTTTGGCCTCTCCATGGTGCAGAGTTGCATCTTTGCTGGGGGCTGCTTTCCATACACACAGCAGTGTTTGTGTGCTTCTGTTCCTCAGTGATCTGGGAAATCTCCATGTCTATTCCTTTCCTGCAGAAATTCTTGTGTTGTCCATAAATCCTGTTCATGGATTTAATTTGGTGAAGCTGCACCTCGAGGGCTGTGTCCAGTTCTGGGCCCTCCTGGCCAGAGAGCCCTGGAGGGGCTGGAGCGTGTCCAGGGAAGGGAACGGAGCTGGGGAAGGGGCTGGAGCCCCAGGAGAGGCTGAGGGAGCTGGGAAAGGGGCTGAGGCTGGAGAAAAGGAGGCTCAGGGGGGACCTTGTGGCTCTGCACAAGTCCCTGACAGGAGGGGGCAGCCAGGGGGGGTCGGGCTGTGCTGCCAGGGAACAGGGACAGGACAAGGGGAAAGGGCCTCAAGCTGTGCCAGGGGAGGCTCAGCTTGGACAGCAGCAGGAATTTCTCCATGGAAAGGCTGCTCAGGCCTTGGCAGGGGCTGCCCAGGGAGCTTTGCAGTGCCCATCCCTGCAGGTGTCCAAGGAAGGGCTGGCCGTGGCACTCAGTGCTCTGGGCTGGGGACAAGGTGGGCATCGGGCACAGCTGGGACTCCATGGGCTGGGAGGGGTTTTCCAGCCTCAGGGACCCTGGGATTCTGTCACTCCTGTGGCTGTGCTGTGTGGGAGGTCTGTGGGGGAGCTCTCCTGTGCACATCCATCCCCACTGAGCACAGCCCTGGCTCTGGGATGTTTATTCCACCTGTATTAAATCCATTTATTCCCCAAGGAAATGACCTAAGGCTGTCCTTAGGCATGGAAAAGCATCCAAAGATGCAGTGCATCCCCAGGGAGGCTGGATCAGCTGCCTCTGCAGTGAGCAGGAGCTCACATCTGCACTTCTGGGGGGGATCTTTGGCTGCCTGGTGCCAAGCAGCAGCACAGCAATGGATGTTTGGAGCAGATAAAAGAGGGAAAAAAATTAAGCTCTTTCGGTGAATTAGGGGAAGGGTTTATTCCATGGAAATCCAGAGCAAGCCTTCCGAAATGTTGATTTCTCACGTTTGAATTCGAACAAGTGGTTCTTCATTATCTGTGAAAACAAAACAAAACCCTCCAGTCAAAAGTAGATTTTTTGGAATAATAGAAATCAGTGATCGTTCCTGCAGCTTTGTACTTATGGCATGCAATGTTTTTCGTTTTTTTTTAAACCCCCCAAACAAGGCAATGTTTTCATAGCTTTGTTGGCCTCCCAGGGAAACCCTCCAGTGGCTCAGGTCTGATCAGCTTATACCCACCCCAGCTCTGTGGGGAGAGGCAAATCTTGTGTTCCTTCTGACAATTCTCCTTTTTTTCCCATTGAAATGATTCAATAACACAACATAAAAAACTTGAATTTTTCAAAAAGCTGCTGAAAAAGGAGCTGGATCGCTTGAGCAGTGGCGGGGGCAGGAGTTCAGGTGCTTAATCTCAATTTTCTCTGGGTGTGCAGTGAGCTCTGTGCCCTCGGGGGTTCCTGATCAGAGGTGTGAAGTGGTTTGTGGCTGTACAAGGCTTCCCCTTGCACATCCTGGAGCCCTTTCCCCACCAGGACTGTTCAAACCATGTGGATTTCTGGTTTGGAATCATTTTGCAGCCCAAGGCATCTGCTCTACTTGAGGAAGGTTAACCTACAAGGGATTAGAGACAAAGGTCAAATCTAGATTAATTTTCCCCAGATTCTGGAGGAAAAAGGTAATTTTCCTCTGCTTTTCTCCCTGGAGAAGAGTGGAGACCAAATTGCATCACAGAGGAGCTGTTTGCTTTTTCCTGGCTCAGGGGAGAGCAGGGTCCTGCTGAGGGCACAGGGTTTTCCTTGGCCCTGAGCCCTGGGGTTGGGGCTGTGGGGAGACTTTGGTCCCTCTTGGGGCCATCCTGAGTGTCCCCACACTTTGTGCTGGCTCAGCCTCCTTATTCCTCCTCCAGGAGTCACAGAATTCTAGAGTGGTTTGGGAAGGGATCTTAAAGAGGATCTGTCTCCACCCCTGCCATGGGCAGGGACACCTTCCACTGTCCCAGGCTGCTCCAAGCCCCAATGTCCAGCCTGGCCTTGGGCACTGCCAGGGATCCAGGGGCAGCCACAGCTTCTCTGGGCACCCTGTGCCAGGGCCTGCCCATCCTCCCAGGGAACAATTCCTTCCCAATATCCCATCTATCCCTGCCCTCTGCCACTGGGAAGCCATTCCCTGTGTCCTTTCACTCCATCCCTTATCCCCAGTCTCTCTCCATGTTTTTCACAGCTCCTTCAGGCCCTGGAGGGCCATAATGAGGTCACCCCAAAGCTTCTCCTCTCCAGGCTGAACAATCCCAGCTCTCCCAGCCTTTCCTCCCAGCAGAGCTGCTCCATCCCTCTGCTCACCTTGGTCGAATGTGATCCTTTAAATCCCAGGAATCAGAGGTGAGAGGCTTTGCTCCATCCTCGCTGTCCAGAAGAGACATTTCCTGGTGATGTTGAATCTGCAGAATGTCCATCTGTTGAACTGCTCTGGCTGTGCCCAGCACTGTGTTCGTGCTGTGCTCCAGGAGCTGCCGCTGTCTCAGCGTGTGCCTGTGTCCCTGCTCATCCCTCAGTCCCCAGGCAGGAGCTGTTCCCAGCCCCTGGATGGGGAGCACGAGGCACTGAGACAGCTGAAGGGACACGCTCCATTAGCAGCTGAGATTTGCTGATCACCCTTGAATGGTTTCCTAAAGAGTTTTCATGTCACTGTTTTGTTTTCATCAGCAGAAGGGCACAGCGAGAGAAATCTTTCCTGCTGCCATTTCCCACTGGTTTGTCTGTGCTCAGGCAGGGGCAGGGGTTGGGAAAGGGCTTTCAGGGCACAACAAGGCTCAGGTTTGGCTGTGGGGAAGTCCCTGGGAACTTCTGACATGACCTGAGGAAGGTTTGCACTGGATTGGGGCCCTCAGCATGAGAAAGATGCAGATCTGTTGGAGCAGCTCCGCAGGACAACACAAAGATACCTGAGGGGTGGAGCAGCTCTGCTGGGAGGAAAGACTGGGAGAGCTGGGATTGTTCAGCCTGGAGAGGAGAAGCTTTGGGGTGACCAAATTGTGGCCCTACAGTGCCTGAAGGAGCTACAGGAAACATGGAGAGACACTCTTTACAAAGGATGGAGTGCCAAGACACAGGGAATGGCTTCCCAGTGCCAGAGGGCAGGGCTAGATGGGATATTGGGCAGGAATTGTTCCCTGGGAGGGTGGGCAGGCCCTGGCACAGGGTGCCCAGAGAAGCTGTGGCTGCCCCTGGATCCCTGGCAGTGCCCAAGGCC
Source organism: Drymodes brunneopygia (assembly GCA_013400955.1). Lineage (NCBI taxonomy): Eukaryota > Metazoa > Chordata > Aves > Passeriformes > Petroicidae > Drymodes > Drymodes brunneopygia. Next base: position 94,924 of record VZTZ01020294.1, on the reverse strand, counting down.
AGGCTGGACATTGGGGCTTGGAGCAGCCTGGGACAGTGGAAGGTGTCAGAGGTTGGGACTGGATTGTCTTTAAATGTCCCTCCCACCCCAAGCACTTCATGATTCTGTGTTTTTATGGATGTGTGAGATGAGGGGGAGACCACCTTTACCTGATGGGATCTCACAGTCCATTCTTGAGGACTAGGGGTCTCCTCCTGGCTGTTTGTATCCTCTTTCCATGACATCTCCCCTTCCCTAAACATTTGGAATGTCATTGGTGACCCAAATATCGTGGGTTGTCCCCTCCTGTCTCTCTCCATCCTCTGGTTACATTGAGGGGGTGCATGAATCCAGCATAAAACAAGCAATAAAAGGGCCAGATTTCTGATTTCTGTTGCATAAAGTGCAGTTGCTACAAGAAAAATCCCAGTTTTCCCTCAAATTCCCCTCATTTTTTAAGTAGTACTGAACGTGTGATCAAGAGCACGAGGAGTCTCTTGTCCCATCACTCTTCCTCATTGCTTAGATCCAAGGAAAAAAAACAAAAACATTTTTGCTGCTCTGCTGCTTTGCTTTTATTTTTCAGTGTTTTCAGACAGGAATATTGCAGCCTTAGCTGGTGTGGGAAGGTGAGGGGAATTCAGCATTTTTGGGCTAAATTTTTGGTTTGTGTGGCTCTGCCATCGCCTTTTGGGAGATTGAAGGAAATCCTGGGGAAATCCTGGCTTTTGTGCTGGAGGGGGGTGGGATGGGGGCAGTTATCCACCAAAATCAAAGGAATTATCCCTGTTTTTATCGCTGTGTCCTGATTTTTAAGTGTTGCTTTAACACCTGCCTAAAATTGATGTTTTTCCAAGCAAAACCATGGAATTCCTGAAGCTGGAAAAGACCTCCCAAAGTCCAATGTGTGCCTGATCCTCACCTTTTTTTAGGTAAGGTTTTTGTTAAGTTTTTACAGGAATGAGCTGAATTGTTCACAAAGAAATGCCAGGCTGGATGAAAAATTAACCAGAAATAATGATATATAATTTATTAACGAGTTGAATCAGCAGCAAGAAGCTCTTGAAGGAATATTTTGACCACAGGTTTGTGTAAATCCATATCTACTCCCACAATATCCCCAGGAAAAGCAGCTGTAATTTGGAATTATTGCAGTTATTTCTCCATTAATGCAGCCAGGGAGTTATTCGATCCTTTCGACAAAGGAAAATATGCCTGGCAAAATGCTTTGGAGATGGAAATATACTGGCATTTTTTATTCTTTGGAGATAAGTGCCTCATGCTCATGTTTCCACCTCAGCTTTTGTTGGAGGTGCTGTGGAACGTGGAGAAAAACAACCCCAAAATCCTTTCATTTCTCAGGGCTGATTTCCTGAAGTGTTGCTGCAAAGATTTTTCTTCTCTTTTCATCTCTTTTCTTACAAACCTGAGGTAGCCAAACCTTTGTCATCCTCTCTGTTGGCCTGCAAATGAGAGAAGCACCAGGGTGGGTTGTTTTTTTTTTTGAAATTTCTTTGTCTGCACTCGGAGACAAAGACCCAAGGAAAGGCCAGAATTCCACCTGAGAAAGAGCCACAATAAATTTGTTGTTCCAGCAGCAAAAATTCCCCATGTCTATAAATAATGAGCAGCCAGGAAAGTAACAGAAATTTTTGTAGAATCTTTAAGTATCTCTAGGAAAGTCCTGGCAAGTTTTCTAATGCATTTTCCTTTTTCAAATTGAAATAAATACATTTTGCTTGCAAGCTCTGTGCCAGAACTGTACAAAAATGTGAAGGAAAACACGATCACAGCTTTCACTTTGTTGTAGGTTCTTAATTCCTGTGGAATGAGGCAACAAATTCCATGGAGTGTGTGTTCCATATAGCGGAGATTTTGGTGGTAATTTGTGTTTTTAATTCAATTGATGTTTAATGAAGGCTAGTAAAGCATTTTTGGGGAGCTAAATTGGAAAAACCACACTGATACCCACCTTGTGTTGAACTGGAGAATTGTGATTGTGGGAAAGCTGGGGAATTGGAGAACCTCCCTCTTTTTCATGAGCTGGAGAAACAGCAACAGTCGGAAGGTTGGGAATATTTCCTAAATCCTGTGGGAAGGAAGCTGATCCCAGCTGTGTCCAGAGGCAGGAGAACCCCTGGAAAGGCTGTTCAGAGGTGGAGATACTCTCCCCAAAATTCCCACATCTTCTCCCAGGGAACACCTGGAATATTTTCATCCTAATAACTTCTGTGCCCTCACTCCAGCTGGAATGAAAAGCAGCTTTTGGAATTTGGGATTTGTCAGCTGCATTCCTTGGAGGAGATGCTGCTGCTGTTGAATAGATTGGGGTTAATTTGGCCTGAACCAAGCAAAATGCGCAGAGTTCTGGGCAAGCCCTGAGGAGGATTTGGGAAGAGCCTTGTTCTTTTCCATCCTTTCGGGGTTTCTATCCCACAGCCAGGCCCCTGAAGTGCAGCTGGTTATTTTAAAAGCACTGTTTGATAATTACAAAATTCATTTTGGTACGATACGGTACCAGGGCCTGGAGGGACAGGGCAAGGGAATGGCTTCAGGCTGGAAGAGGGCAGGGATGGATGGGATATTGGGAAGGAATTCTTCCCTCTGAGGCTGGGGAGCTCTGGAATGGATTCCCAGAGAAGTTGTGGATCCCTGGCAGTGCCCAAGGCCAGGCTGGAGCAGCCTGGGACAGTGGGAGGGAGGTGTCCCTGCCCTGGCACTGGATGATCTCCAAGGTCTTTTCCAACCCAAGCCAGTCCATGATTCCAGGGTTTGGGTCCAATCTCATTTTCCACACTCTCACAGAGGTTACTGAGTGTGAACTTCCCAAATTTCCCTTCATGTTCAGGAGTTTTATTTCTGGCTGTGCTTGAAGTGCCATTCCTTGGAGATCTTTGCTTTTCCTCTCCTTTTCTGACCACGCCCCAGGCAAAGTGAGGTGGAATTGCCTTCTTGGGACACATTTGGAGGCTGTAAAAATTCTAATTTTTTGTCCCTGTGAGACTTATTAGACACAGATGGGAGGTTTTCCTAATTTTTGAGTCATTGCTGCATTTGTTTCAAGACCACCAGCCTTGGATTTAAGAAATAATTCAGAGACAGCAATGAAGTTTTTTTGTGCAAGAAGAAATTTGGGATAGATACTTGTTTGAATGATTTTTGGGACAGGAAGAGTCCAGGATTTAAAATATTGTAATGATTTCTGTTGCTGGAATTCTTTGTTTAGCAAAAGTGCAGCAAAATTTGGATTCTCCTTTTTGATTCCTTTTCTTTCAGTAATAGCTGATATGGAAAAGCAAACCTCAAACTTCCAGGGTAGAATTCCAATTTGCTGTTAAACAGGAATGGAAATCATCAAATTAAAATGCTTTTCCTTGAAAAGCTGCTCTTATTGCTGAAATAAAAGCTTCTAATTTATTTTTCTGCCAACAATTGCAGAATTCTCATTTTGATTTTCAGATCTGCAAATCATTTTCCTGGAGATTTTTTTTTTTCATTTAATAATATTTCTTTCTGCCCACACTGTTTTAAATGGGAAAAAAAATGGGGAAAACTGTCCTAGGGGAGAAATCCTGAATTTTGGAGGTGAGCTTTCCATTTTCAGTGGGATATTCCAGGGCCTGTGGGAGGGGATGGAGGCAGAAGGACAGAAAACATGGAAGCATCTTTCAGGTGAGAGTCATTGCAAGAAGGTTTGGGGTTGATGAAACAAAATGAAGTTGTTGGTGAGCTGGCGACACACAGGGCATTTTTTGGGGTTTAATTCTGTGTATTCTACAGATTTCAGGGATTTGGGTTGTGTTTTGGATAGCTCTTCACTTGGAATTAAATGGATAATCACAGGAGTATGTCTCAGGAGGAGAAGTCCACCCCTTCCTCAGATTTTCCTACAATGAAGTTGGGCTTTTTCCCTGTTTATTTGTTGGCAGCATTCATCAAAGTGTCATTTTCCCAAATCCCTCAGTGGTGGGAACTGAAGGATGGGAATGTGTGGATGGAATGGGGCGTGGAGGGAGAAGCTGGGGAGGTGGAATCTGATAGGAAATAACAGGGTTGGGAGAGCTTCTGCTTTTATATTTTAGAATTTCAATGCAAAGTTTCTGAAGGAAACCAATTCCAATCTCCACATCAATACTGACAGTGTGAATAACCAGCTTTTCCAAGGGAAAATGAGATTATTTGTTTGTTCCAAATTATTTGGGAGCAATTGCTGCACGTGGCCACGACAGAAAACAGTTTTCTTTCCACTTGTGTAAAGAACAGCTTCTGAAACTTGAGTTTTCCTGGGTTTTCATGGCAATCAGTATTCCCAGGATGCCTTTTAGCTGGGCCATGCAGGGAATATCCATCAATGTATGGGAATATTCTCAGAAGTGGAGTTGCTGGAAGGGAAGGTGCTCCCTGGCAGGAGGGGTTTGGCACCTCCCCTTATTAAAAACAACAAATAATAAATGTTTTCCATGGTGAACCCAGAAACGTGTGGAACCTGTGGATAGTCTGAGTCTGCCACGTCATCCCAACCCCGTCATTTCTCACCAAAACACAGCAAGAAGCACAAATTAAAATCTCTCTTTCTCCCAGTGTTGTTCTGAGCTCTGTTTGATGGGGATTAGGGGAAGGTTGCCTGTCCCAGTAAATCATTTGCCAGGGGCACAAACACTCCAAGAAACCCTCTCTGCATGAGAGGTGAGATCTCGTGTAAGCCACAGTTTCACTTGTTCTTTTTTCCCCTTTGCTCAAATGTGTAGGAATTAATTGGAAGTCGGAATTTTTGCTGAGAGCTAAAACATGATTGGGCTCTTAATGATGATTTTTTCCCCCCTCTCTCCATTTTGCTGCTGAACAGCCCTCAGTGCTCTGACACATCACTGTTAAGTGCCTTTCAAAGACGCCTTCTCCTCTTTCATTTGCTCAGGAATTGTTCTCCTCAGCTCCTGAGGTGCCTGGGATTGATTTGGAGCAGCCTGGGATCCTTGGGTTATTCCCACTGTGTTCTCCTGACATTCCTCTTGCTTTTTCTGCCCAGTTGTGTGGTGGACAACGGGACTAACCCCAAATATTCTCCTTTTCATTAAATGCCATGAGGGCTGTGCAGATATCCACCTGGGGAGCTGGATATCCACTGGGATTCTCCCTTTGGCTGGAACATCAAGGTGGGAAGCACGGGCTCAGCTCATGCCTGATTTTCTTTGGGAATTCCTAATGGCAGCACTTGGCAGCAAAGATGAAAGCTCTGCAGGGAGGAACTGCTCCCAGATTGCTGGGAATTCCAGTCCAAGTGTGTTCCTTGTCAGCAGCCTCCTTTTTTTTTAATTTCTGCTGAGGAGCACGAGGATGCTTGGTTTATTGAAAAATAAGCACGTTAAATAAGAATATAAAATTCCTTCTGGAAGCTGAAGCTGCAGAGCAAAGCCCCACGCTGGTTTTACAGAATGGAGCTCTTCTGCTGTGATGGAAATTAGGATAAACCTTTGGTTTCAGTTCAGGGAGTGCACGGAAAATTGGGAGGCAGCTCCTGCCCAGTTTGTCCAGCTGGAAAGAAATCCCCAATCCCACTGAGTGCTGGAAATACACTGGGAATACTTCCTGGCTTTTTGTTCATGTAGGAATTTATCTCATTTTTACCTCCACATCAAACCCTGGGATGTTCAGCCGAAGGGAACTGGAATTTTGTTTTATTTGCACGGTGACAGCCACTGTCACTGCAGCTGGAGTCAGTCCTGCTGCTTTGTCTGGCACAACCTTCACCTCCACATGAGGAACTTCTTCTCCATGAGCCCTGGAACAGCTGCCCAGGGAGGGTGTGGAGTCTCTGTCTCTCTCTCTGGAGACATTCCAAGCCCACCTGAAAGTGCTCCTGTGTCACCTGCTCCAGGTGGCCCTGCCTGGAGAGGGAGCTGGACTGGATCATCTCCAGCGCTCCCTTCAACCCCAGCTCTCCTGTGATTCTGGGCAATGAAGCACAGATGAAGCCACATTCCTTTTAGAACCAGGGAAATCCAGCTCTTTAAGGTGACCATTTGTATGATCCAGGTCTTTGATCCCATGATGATTCCCGGAGTTTCCAGTCCTGCAGCTTGCCCTCAGTACAAGAATTTGGCCCTCAGTTCCTGCTGATGAATTTCCTTATCACAGACTCAAGGAAAACAGATCCCACAGTTTCATTTCCTGCATCTTTGGCAACTTTTGATGCAAACCATGTGGGTTTTTTGCCATGAAGAATTACCAGAGCGATTTTTTCCTTCCTTTGCTGTGGAAATACTGATTTTTTTCCCCCAAGATGTCTGGTGTGGTTCTCACTGCAGCAGCACCTGGGGACGTGAAAGGGGTTTTGGTTGCAGACCCTACAATGACTGCACTGTTCAAACCTGCTGTGGCTGCTGAATCCAAGCCTTGCTCAGGAAAGGCTGCAGCAGCCTCCTGGAGAGCCTGAATAAAACCCTCTTTGCTTGAGTGTGAAATAAGCAGAGTAAATTTCAGAAATGCCCTTTAGTCCTATTTGTTTTTGTTGTAAAGTTGATTTTGGTGTATACATAGCAGAGACCATATCATTTATTTGCCAATAAAAACCCCATAAACCAGCCCTGTTGGAAAGCTCTCCTGGTTCTGTGAGTGTCTCAGTGTAGGTGGAAAAAAGTCTGGACTTAAATATGTAATTAGTTCAAGAAGAAGAGATGATTATTTCTGGTGAGGGTTAAATAAGGGCCTTGTTATTCAAGGCATCTTTCTTTGGAGGAAATAAAAGCATTGGTTTGAGGTGCTTTGGGGTAAAGGCAGCCATGAATTTTGTTGGAAATGTGTGGGTTTGTAACAGCACAAATCCCAGACTGGTTTGGGTTGGAGGGACCTTAAAGCCCATCCAGTGCCACCCCTGCCATGGGCAGGGACACCTTCCACTGTCCCAGGCTGCTCCAAGCCCCAATGTCCAGCCTGGCCTTGGGCACTGCCAGGGATCCAGGGGCAGCCCCAGCTTCTCTGGGCACCCTGTGCCAGGGCCTGCCCACCCTCCCAGGGAACAATTCCTTCCCAATATCCCATCTATCCCGGCCCTCTGCCACTGGGAAGCCATTCCCTGTGTCCTGTCCCTCCATCCCTTATCCCGAGTCCCTCTCCAGCTCTCCTTTCTCCTTCAGGCACTGGGAAGCCACAATCAGGTCACCCAAAGCCAGGAATGTCTTGTGTAAAGTGGGAGTGTTACAGAGCTGCTTCTTTTCTCTCTCCCCTTTCTGTGAGAGGCCTCAGGATGCTTAAGAACACTTTGTGTTTGCTGGGAAGGAAACTGAGGCTTCGAAAAGCGTGTGAGTCTGGCCAGGAAACCCTTGGAAGCTGCACTGCTGGTGAAAGGGATGTTAGGCAGCTGTTTCCCTCAAATGTGAACTCAGTTTGCCTAAAGTGCTCTTTTTTTTCTCGCTGCCAGGGTTGCTGCTGGAAATGTTCATTATCTAAGGTGGTGTGAGCCCTCAGAGGTGTTTGAAACTTTGCTGTCCCTGCTCTCTGGTGTCCAGATTTATTTCAGGTCCATTCATTCTCTTAAAGGCTCCATTTCCACATGGACAGTTCTGTGGTCTGCAGACCACACCTCATCAATTGGTCCCAACTACTTATATTTTAACCAGGATCAACAGTTCTGAGGGCAGGAGATCCCTTCCCTTCTCTTCTGAAGGCACTGGGAGTGTTCCTGCTGTGTCCCAGCTCCTCAGGGATGGTTCTATCCATGCTCCTGGGAGCTGTGGAGGTAAATCACACACAACTTTCTGAAAGGAATAAAATAAAGTAATAAAAACTTGTCTCCTCAGCTGCACCAACATCTTCTTGTAGTGTTTTAGGAACAAAAGGGTGCTAACACTTCCCACAGTGCTGATCCCTCTTTCCCCACTGCCTGGTGGAGATGGGAACCCAAGAACTCGCAGGGTTTTGCCTCAGTTTGGGTCTCTGCAGAGCCACAGACATTTTAGAGGTGTGGGATTGTTAACTGGGGTGTTTTTTAGGAGTTGTATCAGTTTGGCACACGGGAAAATAAAGGCACAGAAGGACTTCTCCAGGTCATGTGTTTGAATCACTTCACAGTATCCCAGGATATCATGTTTGGATGCAGCTTTCCAAATGTTCAGGATCAGAAGGATGCTGATCTGCTTTTTCTAGCAAATAATTGTTGCAAGGAAGGAAAACATGAATGCAAAAGTGTCAGCTCAAGGTGCAGTTTTACCCCATAAAAACAATCGACAGAACGGACATTTCTTGGGGTAATTTGGTTGTTCTGGCTGTCCTGGCTATGGAGAAATGGAAAATTCCTGAGTGTGGAGTGTGCAGATGAACCCCACAGGCTGCAATCAGCAGTGCTGCCCCAGGAGGGCTCCTCCTGCTCTGGAGATCTTGGGTGGGAAACTGAGGAAGCTTTAATTTCTATCCCAAACCTTCTCCCAGCTCCTGGGGCTGCCGTGCAGGACATTTCCACAGGGAAATGTGGGAGCAGCTCTGAGCCCCAGCAGCAGGAGGGGGGTAGGAAATGCTGAACAGCTTTAGCAATTACCCGTTCTGAATCAGCCAAGAAATGAGAGTTAACACCATCTATACTTCAAAAAATACCAAGGGACCCTTAATGAGCCATCAGGCTCTTCTCTCATCCTGCAAACAGCTCTTCCCAGCACTGCTGCTGCTTCCCAGCTGCTGCTCCCAGCAGATTCAAAGGGAGAAATCCAATTTGCTGGGTTACAAATGCCATTCCCTGCAAGACCAGAGAGGTTTGGAAGGCACCACCTCTGAGATTTGTATCTGTGGAGCCGTTGCTTTGGAGCAGCTGGTGTGGATAATAAATCAGCCAGTCAGTGGCAAAGAACAAAAAGCTGAATATTGGCCTGGCTGGGTTGGTTGTTGTGTTCCCAAACATTTTGGAGGTGCTGGTTGAACCTGCTGGCTTTGAGATGCGCCTTTAATTCCCACTCAGCTTTGCAGCAACAGCCAATTCCCATTTCCTGCTCCTCTTCCCATCCCTGCAGGCAGGGCTGGATGTGATCCTTGGGCTTGTTCCCGCAGGCAGCAGTGTTGGCTGGAGGTTTTTGTGGCACTTCAGCTAAAAGCTGATGGAAATCACAAGGGAGAGGCTCCCCCAGAGCACAAGTACCACTAAAAGTGCATTTTCCACTCCTGTTTGTCCTGCCCTCTTCCAGCAGGGCTGGAGAGGCATCCCTGAGCCCTGCTGGAGGCTGCAGATATCCAAACCCACTCCCATGAGGAGGTGTTCAGGTGCCATAATTTTTCTCTCCTTTCCTGTCGCTTTGCCTCCATGAAAACCTTTTTTTGTTGGACAGAACAGATGAGAGATTTTCCCTGTGGCTCGTGCAGCTGAGGAGGTTCTGCCACAGACCAAGGGCAATTTTTGGTGCACTTGGCACCTGCCAGGGGATCAGAGTGGCCTGGAGGGAATCCATGGTTTAATGACACAACTCATCTTTTACATTCCCACTCTTTTTCACTATTTTTTTTGTTGTTGTTTGTGTGCTTTCTGTGAGTTGATCTCATTGGTTCTCTGCTAAAATATCTCCTCGCTGGACAGGGACTGGGACTGAAACCTAAACACCAAACCCAGCAGGGTTTTAGGCAGTTGTTGCCCCTCACTCATAATTAATTTCGCGTTCAGTGGAATTATATAAAGCCTTTGGATGAAGGCTGGAGTGTTTGCTTCCTCTAACTGGATTTACAATAAAATAACGATTGAAAACAGGTAAATCCCCCTTGATAAATAGAACAGAACATGATCCATCACCTTTAATTCACCTGCTCTTGCACACACGGGCTTCAAATCAAAATCCTTTGTATCTGCAATTGCTTCCAGGCAGTGATATGGAAATTTTGGAGGAAACCCAGCAAAGTGTGATTATTTCAAAGCAGATTTCTGTATTTCTGCAGTGCTGTTCTCACAGGATTGAGTCTGAAAATATCTCAAGCCTTAAAATCCACGGAGTGCCCGGGATGAGGGTTTGCATGAACCTGTTTGAGTCTTCTTTGGTTCAAACCCCACACATTGATATTCCTGGAAAAATGAGGAGCACCCCAAGAAATGCCTGGTGATTTTGGGGAATGTTTTCCCCTTAAAATTTCCCAGAGACTCAAGGTGAATTCCTTAAGCCTTCCTCCTAAAGAAAGGGGAAGCTGAAGGGTTCTTCAGCCCCTGGAGCAAGTGCTGGGCAAAATACTCAGAGTGTTGCAGAATTTACTGCCCAGAGTTCCAGGGAACAGAGAAATATGTTTGTTCTGAGCCCTGGAAAAAGCTGGGGAAGGCTCTGTGTGTCCATGGGGAGGGCAGGTACAGCTCTGCCTAACGAGGAAATTAAAGGAGAGATGCCTGCAAAGCTCTGCAGAGGGGTGGCTGGGTGGTGCTGAGCTTCTGGGCCAGCATTTAATACAAAAATAGGATGAAAATAATCACCAGAGCAGACTTTTCCACACACTTTATGATGGTTTTTCCTTTCATTTCACTGCTGAAAGCTTTTCCATGGGGGTTTTATGTACTGCAGAATGACAGATCCTGTTTGGATTTACTGTTTAGTGGCTGCTTAAATTAACAGCATCCCAGTGACACAAGTTAATTACATTTTAAACCATTATTAATGTCCTCTAAAGAGAAACATCTCCTCTACATTAAATTCTGCTGCTAAACTGCTCCGTGGCTGGTGGAGTTGGGCTCCTCCAGGAAGTCCAGCCATGGGTTTGGGATGCTTTAAATTGGAATTTTGTTGTTTCCTGTTGTTTTTCTTCCATTAACACCCAGTGGGTGTTTGGACTGCTCAGCTTTTAGCAGCCAAGGAATTACTGCCATGATCTGCTGGGGCAGGATTTTTTTCTTCACATTTCCACCCCTGGGTTTTCTTTTAAAAAGAGTTTGTTCCCATCAGCATGTGATAAATAAGATAAAGAGGCACCTGCCAGGTTTTAGCATCTTCTTCTGTTTTCTGCACAGAGGTGACTGATACACTTTTCCTTTCCTTATTTTTCCCCTTCTCTCCACTGTCCTGCAGTAAATTACTGTAATCCAATTTTGGGCTGTATTGAATCAGAGCCCTGTAAGGAACTGGCTAAGGCACATGAAGAGAGGAGTACTTTGGGTTCCAAAGCTTTTAAATCCCTGAGGAAAAAAGATCCCTGCGCTCCAGTGAGGAATGGTTTTGTTGCTTTAACAAAGTAAAACTGCCTGGAAAATCATCCCATAAAATGGCTCAAGTGAAGGGTTATTTTCAGAGAAATAGCCTGCTTGAAGTACTCCCTCACTCATTTTTTTCCAGGAGAAAAGAGGATTCCTCAGTGCTAAGGAAACATCTAAACTTGCCTGCTCTCTGGAGCATCGTGGCCCTCACAAATGAGGCTCAGGAATTTCCTTGCTGCTGCTGCAGCCTGTTCCTCACCTCCAGGCTTTAATATCTGCCATCTGTCACCGTGCCTCGCTCTGATTTCTCTTAAATGAGGAGAGAAAGGCAACCACCAAAAGGATCGGTGGCTTTTATTGTTATTAATCACATCTGGGGAGTCAAAAACAACACAGGAGCTGTGCTGTGCAGGGGGGCTGAGGGGAGAGCCTTGCACCCAGGCAGCAGCAGGTGGGAGGGGAATATGGGACTGGGAGAGGGAATATGGGACTGGGAGAGGGAATGCAGGACTGGGAGAGAGAACACAGGACTGGGAGAGGGAATGCAGGACTGGGAGAGGGAATATGGGACTGGGAGAGGGAATGCAGGACTGAGAGAGGGAATGCAGGACTGGGAGAGGGAATACAGGACCTTTTCTGTCACTTTGAGCATTGAGTGATGTGTGAAGGCTGCAGATTTTAGTGTTGGCCTGGCCTATTCTTTAAGGAAAAGGCTGGTGCAAGGCAGGGAGTCACCCCAACTCTTGGAAGCAAACAGGCCGTGGTGTCCATCACCCCCCACATATGTGTGGGCACACAGCAGTCTCTCAACACCCTGGCACGTTGAACAGAGTGAGGAGAGGGTGTTTGAAATCCTCTGCAAACTCTGGCCGATGGATCCGATATAATTCCCCGCTCCGGCCGTTTCCCAGGCAACCAGCGCACGGTTCCAGCACTAAACAGCAACAAACCTGCACCCTGCCCCTCCTGGAGAGGCTGAAAATATCGGCAGAGAGCACATGGGCATGCGAGAAGTGGCGTGGCAGGAATAGTTCATTAGGCAGATGAGCTGCTTGAGTCAGAGCCGAGGAGGAGCTGGGATGTCCCTGTGCCGGGAGCACAAGGGCTGGGATGTCCCCTCTGGGTGCCACAGGCCACCCAGCCCTGTCCTCGTGGGCATGAAACGTTCTGCTGAGTTGTTTCCATAGCCTGTGTGTGGTATTTATGTATATCTGGATATATTTAAGGTAAAGAGAATAATCTCAAGCAGTTGGAGGTAGAACAGATGGTGGTGGCTGCTTTCTTGGGTGGTGTTGCCTGGCACTTCCAAAATGGCCAATGCAGACCTTTGTCAGCAGCTTCTGCTCAGGGCATGGGCACGTGGGAGGGTTGTTGCTGTTCCCACAGCTTAGAATGGGACATTTCTCCATGGCTTTATTCCTCTGGCACTGCTTGTCCTGCTGGCTGAGTGAATTTGGGGTGCCAAGAGTGGGCTCAGTAGTGGCATCTCTGGTTTAGTCCCTCAGGGTGTTACTACAGCTCTTTCCCATGTGGATAAGAAAACCCAGCTCTTGTCTTCCTCACAGGATCCCAGGATGGGTCAGGCTGAAGGGAGCCCAGGGGGCAGCTGGTGGCACCTCCCTGCTCCAGCAGGGCCATGCCAGAGCCCAGGGCACAGCATTGTGTGCACAGAGCTCTGCAATAGCCCCAGGGAGGAGAGGCCAGAGCCTGTGTGCACAATCTGTTCAGGGCTGGCCACTGGCCAGGGCAGAAGTTGTGCCTCCTGTGCAGGGCAATTGCTGGGCTCAGTCCCTGCCCGTGGCTCTGGTGCCATTGCTGGGCCCCGCAGCAGAGCCTGGGCCCTGCTCGGAGCCCTCCCTGCACCCAGGGACAGCCAGGGCTCAGGGCCCCTCTCAGCTGGGGCTCCTCTCGAGCCTGAGCAGCCCCAGCTCCCTCAGCCTTTCCTGGGCCCCGAGATGCTCCAGGCCCTTCCTCAGCTGCGCAGCCTCCGCTGGCCCCGCTCACTGTTCAATTGTATTCCTGTGGGAGCATCGGATGTGGGAAATAACTCCCTTGTTTTAAGGGTAACATTTCCTCCAGCAGTGAATTAAGCCTCATCTCCTGGACAATTTATCTTTGTCACAGGGCAAGGTCTGTCTTGACGCCCTGGCCAGGCGGGGGATGAATCATTGCAGCCCCAGCAGCATCTCAGGGATGTTGGTGCCTGTGCTCCCAGCCCTCTGCAGTGAATGGAACACTCATTTATCCCTGGATTCTGACAGCCAGAAACCTGCGTGCCCCCTGCTCCCGCTGGCTGTGTGAGGCCACACGGAGCTAATGAAGTGACAAGGAAGGGGGACAGCGTGGCCACAGCAGGAAATGTCCTGTGGGTTGGATTGGTGACAGCACAGGGAAGCTGTGAGTGCCAGATCTGCTGCGTGACAGTGAGGGCACAATGGAGACAGTGTCTGTCCTGCTGCTGTGACACCTCAGGAGAGGTGTCAGCAGGACTGAGGGACACCTGGAAATGTCCAGCTTGGAATTGCAGTATCCCTGTTTGGGTTGGAAGGGATTTAAAGCCCATCCAGTGCCACCCCTGCCACGGGCAGGGACACCTTCCACTGTCCCAGGCTGCTCCAAGCCCCAATGTCCAACCTGGCCTTGGGCACTGCCAGGGATCCAGGGGCAGCCCCAGCTTCTCTGGGCACCCTGTGCCAGGGCCTGCCCACCCTCACAAGAAAGAATTTCTTCCATGTATCTCACCTAAACCTGCCTCCTTCAGCTTAAAGCCATTCCAGCTTGCTGTGAGCCCTGTCATTCCTGCCCTTGGACACTTCAGGGATAAGGAGTCTAAAACCTCTCTGGGCAATATCTTGGGAGCATTGGCTTTTCTCCCTGCCAGCTTTTCTGTTCCCCTGGAGAAGAAGCTTGCTCAGATCCACCTGGGAGGAGAAATGCTCCAGAAGAGACCGCAGAGGAAGTGGATCATGCAAACACTTATTCGGGAGAGGTTTTTATCTGTTTATTCCTCCTGGAGAGCTCCAGTAGAATCTGCTGAGGATAATGGTTCCCCAGAGCACTAATGAAGGCCATCAGCGAGACTTTGGGCTCTGTAACTGCTGCTTTTTGTCTGCCTGAGCTTGTGCTTGCAGCAGGGGGTGGATTGCCTTTAAACACATGATCGATCAACTTAAGCAGCCTCCTTGACAGCACCTTCATTATTTTTTCTCAGCCAGATCATTTTCTGGTATTAAAAAGAAGAGTAACAAGTGGGTTGGAAAATGTTTACTCATAGCTCCTCTTTTCTAGAGTTTCTTGTGTGGTCTTTGCCTTAAACAGCAAATATTTGTGTTTTCTGTGCTTTGTTGGTTGGTGGTGTTTGATACCTGTGTTAGCTTAGAATCCCAGGATGGTGTGGGTTGGAAAGGACCTTAAAGCCCATCCAGTGCCACCCCTGCCATGGGCTGGGACACCTTCCACTGTCCCAGGCTGCTCCAAGCCCTGTCCAACCTGGCCTTGGACACTTCCAGGTCAGGCTGGAGACTCTGAGATGAGGTGATCTCTGATATTTATTGGCATCTCTGATATCTGTTTGCCTGTTCTCCTGTGTTGTTGAATGCATATTCCCTTTCCATTGATTTCCCTGAGATTTCTTATGAGGCCACTTAGCAAGTTCTGGGGCTGTAGCTCTGTGGGAGGGTGGAGGGTGGAGATTCCTGCTCAGGAAGGGCTGTCTGGCCTTGAATGGGACAGGAATAAATGGGATTGAGAGGCACCAGAGCTGTTTTCCTTCATTTCCAGAGCGGGAAAATGCTTTGTTCACAGAGGAATTGCACATGGCAGCGGGCAGGGCTGAGTTCTGGGAGTGCTGCTGTTCTGAGGCTGAGCCCTTTGCTCTCCAGGTGTGCTCATTTATCCCTGGGGGTTTCCCAAATGCAGGAGGAGCCCCAGCGGGAGGCAGGGCTGTGTTTGTCCCTCTGGCAAAGGCCAGGACAGGGGGAGGATTAGTCACGGTCCTGTCAGTCACGGGCAGCTGCTGTGCTGTACGGTGGCTTTTTGGAAATGCAAAGATTTCCCATTTCCTTCAGCCTCCTCCAGTGGGGAATTAGCCTTGGGAGAAATAACAGTAGCAGGTGAGTGATTTGGGGAAGAGATTTGGAGGGAGGCAGGGAATGACTGGAAGAATAAAAGAACCATAAGTGAAGCAAGGTGGGAACACAGGCACTGGAGTTTTTGTTTGCTTAGTTCAGCTTCTCCTCCTCCATTTTTGCCTTAAGGATTCACTGGCATTTCCCTCACACATCCCTGGCTGGCTCTTGCCATCCTCCCCTGTGCTGTCTGGCAGGTGCTGGGATGGGTTTTCCTTTGGAAAGCTGCAGCCAGTGTCCCTCCAAAGCCTGTGGCTCCCTCGCAGTGTGGGATCTTGGCTCGCTCTCATCCCTGAAAGCCTGGCTTGATGGAACAGCCAGGGCTGGCAGGTTCGTGTCCCCGGAGCTGAAGGGCAGCTATTGTGCTTTCAAAAGGCCTTTTACAAATGCTCAGGACCCCGGTGCCAGCCGGACAACACCAACATCAGTTTCTAGGTAAATTATTTCTGCTCCCCGAGCCTTCCCAGCGGCCATTTGGCAGGCAATTAACTTGACAATGGGATATGGGAGAGATCTGGCACAGGGAGTGAGAATTGGACATTGGGAAAATTTAAAAATTGCTTTTCAAGTCAGCTCCCTGCTCTGCAGTGCCTGTTGTCATACAGCCAGGGGAGGGGGTGTTTGACACCCCCCACGTCCCCAGATAAACTTTGAGGTACATCTCAGCCTTTCAAGCCCCACACTTTGAGCCAAAAAAGGTCCTGTGCCACCGTGCACATCTCCAGGCAGCACGAGTTGGATCCCTCCCCGTGTGGGATGTGAAATGGTGGGTTTGGAAGAGCTGGTAATTTGTCACACACGTACCTGCTGTCATTACCTGCTGCAGGGCACTTCTGGAGCAGCAGCTCCATTATCCTTTGGAGAGGGGAGTCCTGGATGCTGGAACAGGTTCTTGGTGCTGCTGGGCCAGGGATCACCTGGGATCAGGACAGGAGCTGGGCAGAACTGTGTGAGTCTGATCATGGAATTGTGGAATGGTTTGGGGTGGGAGGGATTTAAAGCTCATCCAGTGCCACCCCTGCCATGGGCAGGGACACCTTCCACTGTCCCAGGCTGCTCCAAGCCCCAATGTCCAGCCTGGCCTTGGGCACTGCCAGGGATCCAGGGGCAGCCACAGCTTCTCTGGGCACCCTGTGCCAGGGCCTGCCCACCCTCCCAGGGAAGGATTCCTTCCTCAAATCTCCTCTGACCTGATCTCTTCAGTTTTGTCCCATTATCCCAAGTTTTGGGTTTTCTCTTTCCTTATAGCATCCCTCTAGAGGAATGGGCCGAGCAGGGAGGGGTTTGTGCCACAGGATCTCGTGTGTGGTGTTTGCTCCTTTGTGGGGTTGGTTTGAAGTTGAGGAGCTGACAAGGTGGGCAGATCTGGAGCTGGTAAACTTCTGATCTTGTTCTTGCATCCAGTCAAAAATCACAGAGGCAACTTATCTTGAGGGATTTGGGTTGCAATCCGAACGTTTTCCTTGTGAGCCCCGCAGAAATGAAAGGTTTCTGATGCTGAAGTTCAAAGCACTGAGTGGGAGTTATACATCCTGCAAGCCCTGTGAATATAGGATCCCTGCTTGTGCTTTGACAGCTCATTTCTTATATCCTAAAGGAATGTCACCTGCTTCCCAGGAACCTGCTTTACCTAAACTGGAACACCTGGAGTAGATGTGACAGTGAATGGCAGTGTTGAAATGAGTTACAAACGGCGTTTTGATGTGGGCACTGCAGAGCCTGGGCCAAAGTGGCAAGAAATTTTCTGGCATGGGCTTGGAAGAAACTTGGAAGGGCAAATCCTGCAGCTTTGGAAATGCCCAAGGCCAGGCTGGACAGGGCTTGGAGCAGCCTGGGACAGTGGAAGGTGTCCCTGCCCATGGCAGGGGTGGAATGGGATGGACTTTAAGGTCCTTCCCACCCAAACCACGCTGGGGTTCTGGGATTCAGCTTTTTGCCAGCTGGGTGGTGTGGCTAGAAAAAGGCTGTGTGATTCCCTGGGTTGGATCTGTGTGTGGCACTGGTCTGTACTGGAATTGTCACTACACCAGTGATAGTAAAATGCAGTTTGGAACTGAAGATTTTGTTTCCCTGCTCCATTTCCCTAAGCTTGAGGACAGAAAACCTAATTTTATTTCTTTCTGTTGAACCTGCCCTCTCTCCAGCCCATGATCTTGCTCCTGGGTGAAGCCCATCTGTATTTTGGTGCTTCTCCTGTGGCCAGCTTGAAATCCAGAGGTCATCCAGACACACTGAACATCAATTCAAGCATTTTGTTTGATGGAGTCAGGTTAAAACGTTTGATTTCTCACAGCTGTATGGAGAAAAAAAGCTGAAAGATGTTTCTGCTCTTGTCTTTGGCTGATTTTAAGGACCTGGGTCATGGCAACATTTGAAAAAGCTGCTGGGTGCTCTGCAGGACAGAAAATGAGTAATTTTCATGTAATTTGAGGGCTGGTTTAATTTTCTTTTCTCTTTTTCATGTGTTTTGAGGTTGGAGAGCCCATTGCTGCCCAGAGCTCTGGGTACCACTGACAGAGGATCTCTGTGAAGTGGCAGCAGGCACTGTCTCCTGCACACCCAGGAGTTTCTCAGCTGGGTGTAATTAACTGTAATTAGCTGGGTTAATTAATCAGGGCCAAAAAATGGGATTGTTTTTGTCTTTCTGTGTCTACCTGTTGCTTTCTAAGGCTGTGTGTTGAGTTTAAGCACAGCCTTTACAAGAGGAATAATTTAAAACTTTTGTTTGCTGAAGATGAGGAAAATAAATCAAGGAAATGCTGTTGACATGCTGAGTTAAATCAGCATTTATTGCAATAAAGAAGTCCTTGTCCTGTTTGATCAACTCATCAGTGCATCAATCACAAGGAATCCACTTGGAATTTTAGCATTTTTATGTTGCACTCTTCAAAACAGGGAAAGGAGAAGTTCCTTCCTGCCAGCTTCATCACTGGTCTCATTTTCAGAGTTTTGCCCAAGTATTGAGCAAATCCTTGTGGCTGGAGCTGGGATGGAGCTCCTGAAGGTGGGGCTGAGCTGGAGTCTCCAGGCTCCTTGATGCACAGGCACCAGGAAATGGGAGTTTCCAGGCAGAAATTCCTGGTGTTCCTGGCATGCCTGTGCCCAGCAGAGGCAGAGCTGGGGTCTCCACAGGAACCCCTGTGGTTTGCAGAGCCCAGGGAGGGGTTCCCTGAGGAGTCAGGGACTGTGGAGCTGCACACCTGGATTTCTGTGCTCCTCTACCCTCCCAGGAAATTTTCCTCTCTCCCTTTATTTATGGCCCTGGCCTCCCACACTGAGTTTTCTCTCCTGGCTGGTCTCATCAATCTCTGGGAGTACCTGCATCCATCTCATTTCAGGGGATGGCTTCTGTCTGTTAAAAAATACTTCTTTATTTTTCCCCTGCAAGGGCAGCCATGCAGGTGCCCACCTTTGTTTCCCACAGGTTCCTTCACCACTCTGCATCCAGGGGAAAACTGGGAGAAGTGGGTATGAGACAGCAGGGAAGCAGCTTGGCAGGGGGTGGAACAGGATGGGCTTTATGTTCCCTTCCAATCCAAACCTTTCTGGGATTCTGGGATCCAGGGAAAACTCTTGGCTCTGTTTAAGGAGGAAAATAAAAGACTTCCCAGGTTTGCATCTCCAGGTGCTGTGCTGGGATGTGCCTGGCTCCAGAATTAGCAGTTTTGATCAAATTCCTTGCGCTCGTTTCTCGGATGCCCTGAAGAGTGACAAGCAGCCTTAGAAAAGGGAAAGCTGGCTGGGTTTTATTGCAGACACTGCTTTTTTCCTTTCCCTCATGGGGCTGTTTGTCACCAGCCAAAGGAAGAAGTGGCAGGGCTTGATTTGTGGGCGCCTCTTTGGCTGAATTCCCAGCGGTTTTATTACCCTGGAAAAGCGAGAGGATGGGGAGGGAGGTGAGAGGATCCCTGCGTGGTGCAGGGAGCATCTCAGCCAGCCTGAGGCAGTTCCAGTGCTCACAAAATCCTTCAGGAAGATGAAAGATGTGTTGTTTAATTCCTGCTTGTGCCCAGAGTGCTGGTTTGGAGTCTGGAAAACAGCAATTCTCTGCCAGGCCAGGCTTGGAGCAACCTGGGATAGGGGGAGGTGTCCCTGCCCATGGCAGGGGTAGGGATGAGGTGAGCTTTAAAGTCCCAGCCTTCCAACTCAAAATATTCCACAAGTCCATGATTTTTCAGCTCTAATGGGATTAGAAGGCATGGAAAGGTTCTGGGAGGTTTGGCCAAGGTTTGGGTCTTCTGCTGTATTCAGTTTCTTCCGTATTTAATACACAATTTAAAAATTCCTGTTGTATCTGTGAATTACAGAGGATAATCAGCCTTGTCATGCAGGGCTGTTAACATGCAGGGGAGTTGGGATTTGTGATTTTTTATTAATGTGTAGTTAACAAAATAAAGCAGAAATATGATTTCTTTTAACCGAAACTTCTCTCTTTTAATCATATCTTGGAAGAAATTTATGTTAAATAGCTTAGCTAGGAAACAATCTGGGGTGCTCTGCAGTGGTCTTTGGTGCTCTAAGGTGGCAAAACTTTCCACAGCTGGGGATGAAGGAAGAAATTTTGTCATTGCAGTAGATGAAATTCCACCTCAGGCAGCAGAATAACAAAGCAGCCATTAATGTGTGCTCTCCTTTAATGTATATCCTGGTATTTATTACAACATATGCTCTGCACACACAATATTTACTGAGCTGGCAGCTTCTCCAAATGGGGCTTTGGAAAATTCTCCAAATGGGAAAGCAACAAAAGCGAAAAACATCTTTTAGCTGTTGTGTTGACTAAAACAGCCCTGATTGGCAAACAGAGGTAGGGCTTGCCAGGGAAAAGCAGCCCAGGCTCTGAAGGTTGGCGTTTTCTGCCAGCAAAGTGCTCGTTCTGTAAAACTTGTGCTGCTGTTTCAGGGCTTTCAGAACTGCTTCAAATTAATATCAGCAGGTTTTCCACACAAGCTGTGCCTGCCCTGGGTCCCTGGCAGTGCCCAAGGCCAGGTTGGACAGGGCTTGGAGCAGCCTGGGACAGTGGAAGATGTCCCTGCCCATGACAGGGGTGGCTTTGAGACCCTTTTTGGGTCCCTTCCCACCCAAACCATTCCATGATTCTGTGATCCCCGTTACCCTCCTTGTTCTCTGACCTGGTTTGCTGCACTGAAAAGCATCATGGGGCTTGTCCCAAAAGAGCTGGAGATGTCTGTGGAGTATTAGAGCTTCAGTGAAACCTGGAATTGTTGGGGGCTGCTGCCCCTGGCTCCTCCTTGCTGCCAAGGCAGCACCTGCTCGCTTCAGTGCTTCCTCTGCTTCCCACTGGCAAACCCAGCAGGGGTTCTGGCAATGGAACAACAGTAAAATAACAAAATGTGAGGGCTCAGGAATTTGTGTTTCATCAATAATGGTGCAAACCCAACCCCCCAGTGAAGGGCTGCCTACACAGGATTTGCTCATTTCCCTCTCCTGAAGGAACTGAGCAGCTCCAGCTCTGACTTTTAAGAATCTGCACACACAAATTGGGAAAGATGAACTGAAATCGTGGTTGTTAATGTGCCATTTAGATGTGGAGTGATTGCATCACTTCACAGCCACCCTGCCTTGGTTTTTACTTCTTTTTTTTTCTGTCAGGGAGAGCAGTTGCACAGAATTAGTGCTTGGTAGGAATGAAACTCTGCTTTTCTCCTTAAATTGTGATTTATCATCAGCTGGAATTGGCAGAGCTCTTTGGGTTTGGGAATTGCTCTGTGGGAAACTTGTGTCTCCTATTGCTCCTCATACTTCCATGGGTTTTCCTTCTAGGAGAACTCCTGCCTTTCAGGTTCAATCATCGAAAATGTTCCTCATGGTGATGTTTCTGTGTCTGAATTTGGCAGAGCAGCTATTTTGCAAATCCCATTCTCATCATTTCTCCCTTGGGGCTGTCACAGAGGTTCAAGTCTGTTGCAGACACACGGTTCCCATCCTTGTGACTCACTGGTGGGAATTACATCTCCATAAAACTGGGGGAAAAAAACCTGGAGGAAAAGCTGTGCAGCTCAGTACACCTGCAGCTCCTCATACCCGTTCCTCTGGCTGGGCAATTTGTGCTGTGGTTTATTTGATGTGGTGCTGTTCAGTCAAGAATTCGATGTTCTTGGAGGTCTTTTCCAACTCTAATGGCGATTCCCTTGGAAAAAGGAGGGGCTGTCATTGTGTGGGCAGCACAGGAAGGCACAGGGAAAGAAGGGCTCAAATGCAGTCACAGCTCTGTGTCAGTGGTTTAGTGCTGGCACTGGGCAGGGTTCAAATCCAAACTCTACTCTGAACCCTACTCCAAACTCTATCCCTGGCCCTTCTTCCCCTCCTCAGGGCCCAAATCTCCCTCATATTTTGATGCTTTCCTGTCTCAGCAGCCCCTGTGTGTAAATGCTCCCAGACAGCAGAACCAGGTAACCAGGGATCAATCTGCAGCCTGAACTTCCTTTTTTCCTGGTGTTCCCTGAACAGGGAAGTGCAAAGCCTGTCAGGATCCTTTCTTTAAGAACAGTTTTTAACCAGAAGCCCCCTCAAACTGCACGAATTAGGCTTTGATTTTCATCCCCCGCTATCAGAAGTGTTTTGTGCTGTTGCAGGGCTGTGGTGTAGGATTAGCTGGGGGATCAGTGACTCTCTAAGTGCCAGGTGAGTCCTGGCAAATTGGAGTGTGCCTGAACAGCCACGTTCCAGCTCTGAGCAGGGCTTGGAGAGTGCTGCATTAACCTCTGAGTGGTGGAGGGCAGTCTGGAAAAGCAGCTACCGGTGTAGCAGTGTGCTCCTTTTTAGTTGCTATAATTTCTCTCTGCTCCAGATAGGCTCTGTGAGTTAAAAAACTTGGTTATCCTGGTTATTCATTGATTATTCAAAGAGCTTGGCTCTGGGAGTTAAAGAATTTGGCACTGGTGCCATCTCTGGCCAAAGCTGAAATCCTAGTTGGACCCAAAATTCCCCATTTCAGGTTGGTTTTAGGTTGGGATGCAAGTCCTGTGACTTCCCTGTAATAATAATGAGCTGGGTGTGATCAGACTCATCAAGTTAAGAGCAAGGGCTGTGCCTGAGGCCATAGAAAGGATCCCAAGCTCTCAAATCCATTCCTCTGGCTGGATTTCTCCCAAAGTTTGTCTTGAGTGAAGCTGCTGCACCTTCCAGGATGCTTTGTGCCCAGTCCAACCTGGCCTTGGACACTTCCAGGGATCCAGGGGCAGCCACAGCTTCTCTGGGCAGCCTCCCCATCCAGCCAGGGAAGGATTCCTTCCCAACATTCCCAGATCTCTCTGTGTCACCTACTGTGGGGGCTGTCTTGTGTCCTCTCTTACCCCTCTGAGCAAGGAACCCCTTGTGCTTCCCAGCTGATGGGATGGCAGTGCCACATTTGTAGCTGTTCCCATTAAATTGTGGCTGTACTTGGATCTGCTGAGTTTGTGTGGACGTGGGACTGAGTTTTCCCTGCTCAATTGCCTGGGAAAAGTAAATGTTAAGTGCTCATGCTCAATTAAACTGGGACAACAAAATGTTAATGGAGTGCTGTTAAAGTTCTCAAGTCAAACAGAAATCATTGGCTTTGGGCTCTGGGTGGCCTCACCTGCAGTAGAAATCTTCTTTGCCCTGGTGCTGCCTCTAGCCAAAGCTGAAATCCAGAACTCCTGTATCCTGATTTGACCCAAAATTCCCTCTTTCAGGTTATTTATAGGCTCAGATGCAAACGCCGTGACTTCCCAGCAGGACAGCTCCCCACCAGTGCACCAGGCAGGGTGGGAGACATGGCCTGGGACAGATCGAACAAGTCCATCCAGCTCTGAGATTTCTCCTCCCAAATCTCCCTGCCCACCCAGACCCAGCCCTCTGGGACTTGCTGCTTCCATCTGCAGCTTTCCACCCTCTCCCATAGCCTGAGGGAGAATGTCCTCAGTGGGGTGGACAGTGCTTCCCTCCTGCCTGGCCCTGAGCCCACCCATCATCCCCTTTCTGTGTGGATCTGCCGCTCCTCAATGTGGAATCTGGGTTCCAGTGGCTCCTCAGCTTCCATGAACTGAGTTGACTTGGTCCTTTTTGAATTTTTGGTGCCCAAAAGCTGCAAAATGTCCTCAAAATTATAGACAGATTTAGAGGTTGCATGTCCAATCCATGGGTTAAATCTCTGGGATGAACCAGGCCAGAAATGAACCAAACCCCCCCAAACTATGGACAG
Organism: Drymodes brunneopygia; assembly: GCA_013400955.1. Taxonomy (NCBI): domain Eukaryota; kingdom Metazoa; phylum Chordata; class Aves; order Passeriformes; family Petroicidae; genus Drymodes; species Drymodes brunneopygia. The sequence continues at coordinate 71,490 of VZTZ01020294.1, read as the reverse complement.
ATTTAGGAGTTGTATGTCCAAGCCATGGGTTTAAATCTCTGGGATGAGCCAGGCTGAGAAATGAAGCAAAAACCTTGGGAGAAAATGCAGGTTTGTTTTCCAAGACAACAATTCCCGCAGGAAATGGGTTAAGTAAAAATCAATGGTAGGTTACAACTCTACAGTGTTATTCCAACAAATTCAGGTGGTCTGAAGAGCTGCTTGTAGAGAGGAGGTGCAGGGACAAACTGTGAGTAAACAGTGTGTAAATAGTGAGTTAATGTGCTCCCCCCTGCCAGCAGCTTCGTGGCAATCTTCAGAAATTATCTGTAATAAATTGCTCTTTAATTGGCTCCTAAATGTAAGGAAATCATCAGCCTTCGTTTGCTGTTTTAAGTCATAAATTAGAAGTGTAACAGTGACCTTGATTCCATAACCCATCCGTGCCCTTGGAGTTATGTGCTCAACACAGATAAAAGATGGAAAAATCAGGGTGGTCTGGGATGAAATTGGGCTCCTGGGAATGCATTGGTGTTAAAAAGCCTTGGCTGAGCAGCTCCACGATCAAGAGAGGTAAAACAATCTGTGCCAGCTGCTGCAAAAATATTTGCCATCTTCCCCCTCAATGGGATTCATGTTCCTGATGTTGATCAGGAGTTTGTAGCTCTTGTTCTGCAATGGAGTTTCAATTATTCCCAAATTCTGCCTCTGTCAGTGTGTGTGGGGGAGATAAGAGTCCATGGAGTTGGAGCAGTAAATCTTCCATGACTTCCTTTCCTACCAAAAGGCCCTGGGAAAGAGCAAATATCAGCACTTGTAACCAAATCTTCCAGGTTTCAAATTTTAATGCAAACTTACTTTGTTATAAAACCTTTCAGACAACTCCTTGCTTGGCCTTTTGCTCCCTCAGCTCTTGCCTGTTCTTCCCAGAAGTGGAATTTGAGGGAGTTGGATATATCCATGTGTGGCTTTTAATGGATTTAATTGCATAAAGGGAATTGCAGTTGTGGAGCCACCGGAATCCAAGGGGAAGCCTTTCCTCCTTGCTGGGAAACAGAAATGGAACAGGTGCATCAAATTAAGCACATTATGCCTTTATTTCACAACATTCCTATTTTCCAAATTGCCCAGAAACACAATTATCCAACTAAGGAAAATGTAAACAAGGACATTTAATTTGGTAAGTGTAGAATGAACGCTTCAGAGTTTTGCCTCTCATGCTTTTTAGGCCTTTAAAGGAGAACCTGGAACCGGGGATGTGGAATGGGGAAAGGATTTGCTGGTAAAGAGGGGAATTTGGGGTGAAGTTGTTGTGCCCAGTTACTTGTCTGCAAACCAGGGGTATTTAGGATATGCATAGGGTTCAGAGTCAGATTTTAATTTCCCAATTTCCTGAGGCTGCTGTGCTCCACTGCCTATCCCTGCTCTTTCTCAGCTCCCAGTCTGGGCACATCCAACACTTCAAATGCAAAGCAGAGCAAATGGCAGAGCCTCACATGTCCTGAGGGGGAAGGGATCCTTGGACATTCTGCTGTCACTTCTGCCTCTGGAGAGAGGGAAAAGGAGGAGAGAGACAGGAAAATGCTTTTCTTTGTGTTCTAAGGTGAGCCAAATAATGAAGATGGGCTGGGAGAGATGAGGGTGTTCACCTGGAGAAGAGAAAGCTCCAGCACCTAAAGGGGCTGCAGGAAACATGGAGAGGGACCTTGGAAAAGGGACGGAGGGCCAGGACACAGGGAATGGCTTCCCACTGGCAGAGGGCAGGGATAGATGGGATATTGGGAAGGAATTGTTCCCTGGGAGGGTGGGCAGGCCCTGGCACAGGGTGCCCAGAGAAGCTGGGGCTGCCCCTGGATCCCTGGCAGTGTCCAAGGCCAGGCTGGATGGGGCTTGGAGCAGCCTGGGACAGTGGCAAGGGTGGGAATAGGATTTAAGGTCCCTTTCATCCCAAGCCACTCTGACATTCTGTGCAGATACTATGGAATATTTCTGCTACTTTTCCTCCTGTGAACTGCAGGGCTCCACTGATCATCTCCCCTATTTTAACTGGATGTGTGAGCAGCTGTTTTACTCCTCCACTGTGTTATTCAACCTTTTTGGCACCATTTGGGGGGTCAGTGGACCCCACCCTGGGATGCAGCCCAGATATGTGCTGTCATTTTTTCCAGGATGATGGATGGATGGATGGATGGATGGATGGATGGATGGATGGGTGGATGGATGGCAGGCAGTGCTGACTCCCTGCTCGATGAGCTCCAGGGTTTCTGGGGCAGCTGAAGGTTCCATGGGCCAGGGACCCAGCGCATCCTGCCTTGTGACATTCCCAGCAGGAAGAAATCACTGGGTTCCCTGGACACAGCAGCTCTGGCAGTCACTCACCTTTGCCTTCTGGAGTTGGGCTGTGCTGCCAGGGAACAGGGACAGGACAAGGGGAAAGGGCCTCAAGCTGTGCCAGGGGAGGCTCAGCTTGGACAGCAGCAGGAATTTCTCCATGGAAAGGCTGCTCAGGCCTTGGCAGGGGCTGCCCAGGGAGCTTTGCAGTGCCCATCCCTGCAGGTGTCCAAGGAAGGGCTGGCCGTGGCACTCAGTGCTCTGGGCTGGGGACAAGGTGGGCATCGGGCACAGCTGGGACTGCATGGGCTGGGAGGGCTTTGCCAGACTCAGGGATTCTGGGACTCTGTGGTATTTTACACACCAGCCTGCTCAGACTGCATTTCTGGGTGTGTTTGTGGTTTGCATGACCTCCTCCTCCCGGGGTATTGTCTAGCTGGACCATCCACACAGGTGTCTATACTTCGTTTTTCTCCTGCTGTTTTTATTTCCTATTTGAATCTTGCCATCTCAAGGTGTCCAAAATAATGTTTCCTCTCCAAATATAAATCTAAACCCAGCAGGCAGGTTGGCAAACAAACTGCTGGCAGGAAGGAGGACTGTCTTCCCTTTCTTTAAATGTGAAGCCCTCAGATATATGAGGCTGTGCTTTTGAGTTCCCAAAGTTGCCTGGAAGTGCCTGTTGGATGGGATTTTTTTCCCTCCTCGCAATGAAAGTGGATAGTTAATACAAGAAAGCAGCTGCTCTTCTGGATGGGCTGGGTTTAAATCTTTGCTGCTTAATCCCAGGCCTTTGGTCCATTTTATATCTGTTGTCACAGCCATCATCTGCTGTTCCCAGGCTTTCCATGGGAGAGAGAAGAATCCTGGTGCTTTCTGCCGTTGGCAAAGTGGCTGCTGAGCAGCACAATGAGCACGTTCTCCCTGTCGGACACCAGAGTTTTATGGGATCAATGCCTTGTGAGAGCATTCTCCTTTTCTTAATCCTGATCCGTGGGATGGATTATCTGCTGAGGAATAATGAACCAGCCTCCAGCCTTGGCCATGTCCCCCTTCCTCAGCAGCAGGTGGGCAGTGTCATCCTTGGGAGAGCTGCTCCAGGCTCAGGTGGAGCCTCAGGTAGCTCCTGGCACAGTCAGATCCTCTGACAAGTGGCAGTCAGGCAGGTGCATTAAAAACCTTATTTAACAGGTGCAAGTCCCTCCTCAGTCCCTGAGGTGCTCGTGCCACACTTTTCCCTGTGGTGGCACTGGGGAAGGCCGGAGGGGACTGAGGGAGGAGCAGCTGAGAGCGGGTTTGTGCTGTCAGCCGGCTCTGTTTCCTCCTTAATGGCTCAGCAGGACGCGGCTGGCACGCTCAGACCTCGCCCTTTCAGCTGCCAGCACAACGAGCTCCCTCCCGCAGCTCCTCTGGCACTGAGCCCGTCCTTACTGACAGCCACAAAGGGGGAGCAGGAGCCATCCAGACCCGGATCCTGCTCCCAGCACAGAGTCCCTGCCCTCCTTTCCTTGTGGGAAATGCGGGATGCACCTCTCCCCATGGTGTGGGGGGCAGCAGGAAGAGCATTGGCAGCAGGTCAGGGAGGGCTGGTGGCCCTGGGGCAGCCCTGGGGCACCTCTGCCCTGCTGTGTCCAGCTCTGGATCCTCAGCACAGCAGGGCCAGGGAGCTCCTGGAGCGGGGCCAGCGGAGGCTGCGCAGCTGAGGAAGGGCCTGGAGCATCTCGGGGCCCAGGAAAGGCTGAGGGAGCTGGGGCTGCTCAGGCTCGAGAGGAGCCCCAGCTGAGAGGGGCCCTGAGCCCTGGCTGTCCCTGTGTGCAGGGAGGGCTCCGAGCAGGGCCCAGGCTCTGCTGCGGGGCCCAGCAATGGCACCAGAGCCACGGGCAGGGACTGAGCCCAGCAATTGCCCTGCACAGGAGGCACAACTTCTGCCCTGGCCAGTGGCCAGCCCTGAACAGATTGTGCACACAGGCTCTGGCCTCTCCTCCCTGGGGCAGGAAGGTTTCTGCTTGGTTACTCTTGCTTAAAGCCTGTTGTACCCAGCAGAAGTTCTCAACTGCAGTTGGGTTTTTTCACAGTCAAATTTGCCAAGGCTGAAGCTCGAGGATGGATCAACAGCTCATCAACTACAACAGTGCTGTTTTTCATTTTCCATCTCCAAGGGGTAAATGTTGGGGAGGTGATATTTAATCATGAGACCATCACTTGGAAAGGGGTTTGCTCATCCAGAGCATGATAAATTGATATTTGGGGAGGACAACTTTCTCCAGTGGCTGTCTGGAGTATCCTCACAGGGTTTTTGTTTGAGAGACTTTGCACCTCTTTGATGACAAATACAAAGCACCTGTGATCATCATCTGAATTTATGGTTCTGCAGTGTTGTGCAAGGCACAGTTTCACTGTCCCTTAGTGTTCAATAGAATATTATGTGCTTGATATTAAAAACCTGCAGAAATGTCAGGGCAATTCTTGGTTCTAGAAGAAAGGCAGCCACTTGGAGGAGTTAAAAAAAAAGCTTTATGTAAACTGCACAATGGAAGAGAAGTTAATATGTTCTTTTGGGAAAGAGTTGGGAGCTGGTTCTTGAAAATACAATGAAAAGGAGTAAATCACCTCCCTCAGAGGAGAAATTCATGTGAAAGTTCAGTGTTGGGACCCTCTCTGGCTTTTTGTCCTCCTCCTCTCATCTCCCTCTGTACTCTAGGAGAAAAGGAAACAAAGCAGATGAGCTTTGTGGGTAGTTCCGTGTTTCTTTTCAGAAGCTCTCATCTGTAACCTTTCCAGCTCTTTCATGGATGTTCATCCTCAAGTTACGTTCCCCTTCTGCAATTCCAGCCTTCAGTCTCCTGTGGACTCTGATTTGTACAATTGTGTGCATTCACCCAGGCCCTGGGGCCCTGATGTGATTGGTAGAGATTAATTGGGGATCGGCTCTTGCAGCTCTCCTGATTTCCACACCCAAAGCACTCTCTGAGCCCTCATCATGTCCTTCCTCTTCTCACACCTTCTAAGAAACAGGTGCTGGAGATCGGTGAGAAGTTTAGCAAGGAAAGGAATAAAAAAAGTTTGTGTAGGAGTGTTTGCATCCATGCTGGGCACAAATTCCTGCTGGGCAGGGTGATGGAGCAGCTCTCCTATGGGGAAGGCTGGGAGAGCTGGGGGTGCTCACCTGGAGAAGAGGAGGCCCCAGGGAGAGCTCAGAGCCCCTTCCAGGGCCTGAAGGGGCTCCAGGAGAGCTGGAAAGGGACTGGGGACAAGGGATGGAGGGACAGGACACAGGGAATGGCTTCCCACTGCCAGAAGGCAGGGGTGGCTGGGATAGTGGGAAGGAATTGTTCCCTGGGAGGGTGGGCAGGCCCTGGCACAGGGTGCCCAGAGAAGCTGGGGCTGCCCCTGGATCCCTGGCAGTGCCCAAGGCCAGGTTGGACATTGGGGCTTGGAGCAGCCTGGGACAGTGGAAGGTGTCCCTGCCCATGGCAGGGGGGGCACTGGATGGGCTTTGAGGTCCCTTTCAACCTAGGACTGTGTTGGAGTGTGTGATTTTGGGATTCAGCCTCTCACGTGGTGTGAGGAAGCATCCAGTGTGGGATTGGAGGAGGCAGGAAGTGCTCCAGCCCTGGGCTGTGGGCATGAAAACATGTGCCATGTGAAAATAATTCCAAACAGGCCAAACCTGTTTCCCATCCAAACTCCAAACTCCTACCCTGATTTTGTTGGCCAGGGCACTGGTACTTGATAAGTTTGGCTTTAATCTTTGACCCTTGCACTTTTGATGTTCCAGGATTGCTAAAACTTCCTGGCCTGCTGAGGAGAAGTCTCTTCAGGGCACCTTGGCACACGAAGCCATTGCCTGTGAGCTGAGAAATGGTTTGCAGGCAGATAACCAGATCTGAGTGCTTTGTTTTCTGCATGCCCAGAGAAAGCAATATCAGATTTTTTTTCCCTCTTTTCTACAGTCAAGACCGGTGACAGAGCTCAGAAGCAAAGGGAACTTGTCACTCTGTATTCCCTCCATCATCAGAAGCTGATTCCTGCTGCTCATTCATGTCCCAGACAGTAATAAATCACATTTTCTGAGCCCAGCCATCGTGCTGATTTGCAAACATGAAGTAGCAGCTCATAAGAGAATGCCTTTCACATTTGTAGGGAGTAGACATTGCATTAACCTGGAGTGGTCCAAATTGCAGCGGCAGTGAGTGAAATGAAGCTTTGCTACTTGAAAGTTCAGTGCAGACTTGATGTATGCAAAAGTAATTAAAACTCAATTTGTTGTGTTTTCAGAAGAGACTTCAAACACATTTGACAGAGAAATCACGTCCCTTTATATCTCAAGGTGTTTCCAATCTTGTCATTTTCCCATTTATCAGTTTGGAGTGGGAATGAGAGCTCACACTTCCAAGCAGTTTCTTGCTCAGTTTCTTGAGCAGTGATCACCCAGCAAACCTTATAAGAATAAATAATTGTTCCTACCTGGATTTTCCAAGTGGATGCTCTCCAAGATTAAATAAAATGGGTCCACACTTCCTCCCAGCCCTTTGTCGTGTGTTTGAACAAATCAAAGTGCCCCTGTTATGCTGATTTCCATCCCAGGGGATATCCATTCCCAAAAATGCCATTTCCCCCTGCACCAGGATTTCTTTTCTGAAGTGTCTTTGTGCTTCAGAAATCCTCAGCTGCCTCCTGGGCTGATCCACCCCTGATAGCACAGGGCAGGCTTTGCTGGGGCGTGTTTTACACACTGCTGTGGGGTCAGCACTGTTGGGTTTTTCAGAGAAAAGCAAAAGTGAAAAGCAGCTCTGGTGAAATCAAGATTTGAAGGAGGATTTTTGTGTGCTCACAGCTGGCGCTGCCCGAGGCAGGAATGAGATGGTCTTTAAGGTCCCTTCCCACCCAAACCATCCTGGCATTCTCTGATTTAGTGTGGTTTAAGCCCTGGTTTCTTGCCTCAGAGCTGCCACCCTGATTCTCAGCTGCTGGCTTTTGATCATCTGAACAAATAGCCCTTGGATGCTAAATTCTCCTTTTCTCTCTTTCTCAGAATCAAGATTTTATTCTACATATTTGGTTTCTCTCCCTTTATTCCCAACTCTTTGAATCAAATAACCTCCTACAGTTCATAGGACAGGTATTTTTTTCCAAATTACTGATTCCCTAATGTCGTCCTAACCACTTCCACCATTCCCTTTCTCTGCTGTCTGGAGCAAGGTTGTCCCTATGTGGCCTGCAGGGAAACTCAGCTCTGTATTTTAGCCCAGGCAAGGCAGAACAATTCTGTTTAATCCAACCTGTTTCCCATCCTTTCCCTGTTTCCCAGTGAACTCTGGATTTTTGGAGTTTTGGAAGGAAACAGCCCTTGAAAAGCTCCGGGAGAAGCCACAAAGAGTCATTTGTGGGATGAACAGAGAGGGAATTGGGGCAATAAAGGAGCAGAATCTTCTGAAGCAGTGAAGTCATTACACAGGTGTGATTGTGGTGGAGCCTGAACCCTCCAGGCATGTGAGGGTCTCCAAGGAATCCCCACTTTGCTTGCTGCTGACACTTTTCTCATATTCCTGCTTCTCTTCTTGACTGTTCCAGATGCTTTATGATACACTTGGCATTTTTTAATAAAATTTGTGTTGAGCCCCTGATGTTATTTTCCCATCTCTTCCTAGAAGAAAACAGCTCTGAACTGTCCTTCCTTTCCCTACACGATGCTTTGGAGGTCTTAAATCAGTTAGGTGCAAAGTGGACTAAATATTGAGGTGAAATAAGGAAATCACAGGCATCCATCTCCCTGGGAGGCTGCAGGAATAAATGGGAAGGGGAGCAGCTCCCAAGGGCCCTGCCTGCACCTTTCTTTCCCAGTGGAGAAGCTGAAATAGAGTTGTTTGCTGTGCTGTGAAGGTGGTTGGGAATCTGAGCAAAGCTCCTCTTGGAGGAAAATTATTTTTGTTAAATGGGAAAGGATTTGTTTTCCAAATAAATCGTTCCCTTACTGCCTTCAGGGGAGAAAAAGCAGAGTGAAATTCTGAAGTGCCTGTTCTGTCAGGAGCACTTTGCTGTCAGAAACCTGTGAAGGTTTATTGACCAGCTATTCGAAACCCCTCGTGCCCAGACAAGGAGTGGAAGCACCAAAGTGCTGCTGGTTCTGTGTAACTCAGAGCCGAGCTCATTGCAGCTGTCAGGTGAAAATATTGATTTACTGGAGATCTTCTCCTGTCACTCCAGTGGGAGCCCTGCCTGCCCAGCCCTCCCTGCCAGCTGCCAGCCCCTTCAGCCTCGTCCCAGGTGTTTATTTACCAGGAAAATGTGGAAAACAGGGGAGAGAGGAGCTGTGCTGAGAGAACACGAGACCTGGAATGGCAAATGTGTGCTTGCAGTCACTTGGCACTCGGAGCAGTGTGAGAGAAGGGTTTGGCTCTTTGGTCAAATATTGTGGGCTGGAAGGACCAAATCAATCCTCATCCCCCGGTGCCTCTCAGGTGGATTTACCCATCTCCTCATGTTATTTACCACGGGAAGGAGTTGTGAGCACGTGCAGCAGCACTAAGGGTGCAGTGGCCTTAAAAAGTATTTTGGCATTGGAGCATTTGGCTAAAGTTGGGCTAAATAACCCCTTCCCCACACACACAATTATTGTGGTGTGGCTTGAAGGAGGGCAAGACTTCCCTGGTTATTGCAGCACCTCTCCTCCTTCAAGGACATGGCTGGAAGAGCGATTTGGGATTTGCCCTGAGCAGTTTTTGTGGGATTTCCATGCAGAGCTGTCAGTGCTTGGCACTGAGCTGAGGGATCTGTTCCAGGCAGATTGATGTGTGGGAGTGCACCTGCAGAACACAGTGTCAAATATTATGGGTATGTAAATTTTAATCAATATTAATCTTTTATTTCTGTGAGTTACAGCTTCTCTAGGAAGTGGCTGTCTCAGGGTTTTTAAATATATCTGTTCTTTTATTGCTGCCTTTCAAGCACATGATTATCCTGGGTAATAAAGGGAAAGAAAGGAATGAGTTTGTGCTGTTTTAAGGGATCTCAGCCTCTGGGTTTGGTCTGTTATGTTTGATATGAGACTGCAGTGACTACATGTCCCAGTGTCACTTGTCAATCACAAATCAAAAGTGATTTTCAGTTTAATTGAAGGATAAATTCAAACTGACTCCTCAGTACCTCTGTTTTATTTGTTTATAGCTTCAGCTTTTTTTTTTTTTTTTTTT
>VZTZ01020294.1:0-61966 GCA_013400955.1 Drymodes brunneopygia | reverse complement strand
TTTTTTTTTTGTTAACATTTTGGCATAGAATCATTAAGATTGGAAAACCTCTCTGAGATTGAATCCAACCATTAACTCAGCACTTCCAAGTCACCTCTAATGCGTGTCCCCAAATGCCACATCCACATGGCTTTTTAACACTTCAGGGATGGTGATTCCACCTCTTCCAGCAGCCCCTTCCATGCCTGACCACCCTTCCTGTGAAGGAATAGTTCCCAAAATTCAATTTAAACCTTCCCTGGGGCAACTCAAGGCTGTTTTCTCTTGTGCTGAAATGCTTCCAAACTATTTTGAAAAGCCAGGAAGTGAAAGTGAGAGCTCTGAAAAGCAAGGGAGGAGGTTTGCAACTAGGAAATAAATTTGGATGGCAGGATCTAACAGCTGTTTGGGGCAGGTGAGCAAAATGTGTCTTTTCTCAGTGTATTCCACTGAGAGCATCTCAGTGTTTTAAGGGAGATTATTTTAACTGTCTTAGAAGGGCTGTGAAAAATAAATAAATAAATCAGGGTTTTGCTCACAAAAGGCTTTGAGTACCAAACAAGGGGCAGTTTGCACTCCTGGAATTGGAGCCGTAATTCCAGGTTAAGAGGTGCTGAGCCAGAATTTGGGAAAAACACTGCAGCTCAGCAGGGCAGTCTGTGTCCTTCCACAGAATGCTTGGGAGAAAAGCAGTTTGCATTTGGGTTTGTTTGCTTTTGAGATTGAAACTTGTTATTTATTGAGGTAAGACTGAGGCAAATTAGACAGGCGTGCCCTGAAGGGTATTTGGGCTTTTCAATATTTTATCCAGGATATATAAATGTGAAACTCATCCCTTCTCTCTGATCACTTTTTGTTCACATCTGGGCTTCAGAAGGACTGGGATAAGGGAGTGTGTGGGAGGATAAACTGTCAGCATCTCCCACTCTCTGCAGATTTTCTTGAGTTTCACCTTAACTCCTTGAGTTCCTCAAAAATCCAGCTGAGCAAATCACACCTTCCCCAAGGATCCCACACTTCTCTCTCCTGCCTTTTTTCAGCCTCCTGACGGATGAATCAGGCAGAGCTGTTCATTTTCTGGGAGCTGTCCAGCTGAGGGGGAGAGTGTGGGATCAGTGCTCATTCTGGGGTGACACAACCCTGCATGAGCTTACATCAGACAAAATATCTGTGAGTCACACACACAAACCATGGTTGTGCTGGAGTTCTGGAGGTCACCTCTCCATAACCCTGAGCAGGGATCTGCATTACAGTTGGAAAGATCTTGGAAAAGCTGGATAAATATATGTCTGTGTATATATTTTTCAATGTTTTAGATGGTTTTCGAGGATGTGCGTCTCCCCTTGGGAGTGGGTCCACCTGTAACAAAATAATAATAATAATAATAATAATAATAATAATAATAATAATAAATCCAAACTAGTTTTTTATTCTCCCAGAGATGAGGCACCTGGAAAAACCCATTTCTTTTGCTTTGGGTGCAGAGTTTTCTTGTGTAGGTCACAGGAGGAGATAGTTGGGAGTGCCCATTCTGGTGCAGGCAGAGCATTTCTCCTGGGATAATTCATTAGGGACTCTCCACTTCTCCTTTCAGGGGGAATGGTGGCAGTTTGGTGACAAGGTGGGCATCAGGCACGGCTTGGACTGGATGATCCTGGAGGGTTTTTTCCAGCCTCAGTGGCTCTGGGATCCCTACAGGCTGCCACACCCTGGCTCTCAGTGCTCCGTGCCTTCCTCTCCTCTGGGTTTTAGTCCCTACCTTTAAAGCCAAGGGAAGTTTCTTTATCCTTTTTTTCAGCTGCTCTCAATTCTCCCAGCCCCTCTCTGCCCCCGGGCTGCTGTTACAGATTTCAGCAATCACCTCCTTTCTTTCCATTCCCTGCTCTTCAAAACGCCTCTGCAGCCAGGGTGGAAACTGGGATGGAGCTCTGCTCTTATCTCAAGTAATCCCTTCTCTGGAGTGCGCCTTGATTTAAATCCATGAGGTGTTACTGAAGCCACTGCTTCAGGCTGCAGACATGGGACACGTTGATTTCTGGCTTCAAGCCCAGATTCAAAACTATATCTTAAAAGCCAGTGTTAAAAAGCACTTTTAGGATGGCATTTTTTGGTAGCAGGTCCCTGCCAGGGAGGTGGGGCCAGCTTGGTAAATACTTTCTGGTTTTTGGGCACCTAAGCATAGGTTTGTGCTGGTGTCACACTTTCCTAAATAAACTTTGGCACTGGAAATCCCCTCCCAGCACGAGGATTTCCAGGGTCCAGTTCTGGGGAGGCTGTCCCAGTGACTGCCCCAGTTCCATCACACTGGGACTGCCTCCTCAGAGGGTTTGAGAGGAGCTAAAATCAGTTTGTTCAGCTGCAAACACATGTGCTGAAGTGTGAGAAGCCACTTGTACTGTCACCACTTACAGCTGGAGGTGTGAGAGTCAGAATTTAGATCTTGCCTGCTTTATCTTCCTCCTTGGTTTTATCCAACAAAGATGAAGTTCACTGGATGGTTTTTGGGAGTGGGATATGGATGAGGCTCTGCAGGGCCATCAGTCTCCAGGCTCACCAGCTGCCCCTTGTTCAATTCCTCTTCAATTGCACAAACTTTAAACTCCTGCTGCAGGTGCCAGCTTAAAACAAAATCAGCCTGGAAAATGCTGTCAGAATTTATTTGGCTTTTCCCATGGAGACATCTGAGGAAAAATGCCATTTTCTCCATATTTGAAGCACCCCTGCAACAATTTGCAGTGGAAAAACAACTCGAAATTTGGCAAAATGTGCATTATTTATTTTTTCCTCACTGATATTGTAGCTATTCTGTCAGAACTTTCCTGAAATTGGGTAAGGGAGAAACCTGCCAGGGCTTACAGTTGCCACATGCACAGGGGCTTGTCACTGTTGAAGGGTAACTTGTGCTTCATCTCAGGTGCCATTTTTGGAATATATTCAGCCTTGTTCAGGAAAATCTGCAGATCTAGAGTGATATTTCCTAAAGCAAACTTTCTGCAAACAATCATTCCTCAGTTTTCAGAGCAGAGCTTGAATAGCATCCAACAAATCAAGCTGCAGTCCAAGTGTGAAACAGGCACAGACGAAATCAAATATTGAATAGTCATTCATGAATCCTGCACTGAATTCAGGGAATCCTCCTCCCACCCCTCCTGGCATTTTTGGAGCTGCGGGATGAAATTTATTGCCTAGGAATGCATGAGCTCCTGCTGAACCCTGCTTTTTTATATTCCTCATTTTTCACTGGAAGTGTTTGTATTTTTCAACGTGGCATGGGAATATGATGAATAATTAGTGCCTCCATGGGAGAACTGGCCTTTTTTTTTCCTTCCTAAGGGTCCAGGACTTGGAGAGGGCCCAGTAATGTGAATAATACTAAAAACCTTTTCTCTTATCCATGTTCCAAAGGCATTGCTGGGATAGACAAGTGAAAATAAGGAATTAGGCCTTCCAAGTGTCTCCTGGGTATGGAGAAATACAAGGTGAGAATGTCCCTGGCTCATTGCTGCTGTTAAAGGCTTTACTGGGCAACAGAAGAAGCTCTCTTATTGCATAGAAATCCACTTGGGGTTCTCAGATGCCCTCTTGGATATTCTCATATCTCTAAAATTCAGATTTGTTTGGATTTGGGAGTCATGGGAGATTTTGGCTTGAAGCAGCAAGTGCCCTTTCCCCTGTGCAGGGAGGGAAAAGGGCGAGCTGATAACGCATTGCAAAAATTTAGTCTATTATATAAATTACACACAGGCTGACAAGCTCCACAGGTCAACCTAATCTGTTTTCTTCTATGCCTGGAAAGAGAAAACGACCATTTAATTATTGGGAGAAAAAAATGATCTTCCTGATTGAGAGAGTCACATGAGTGCAATTTACTTTATCCTTTCATTCATTTGAGGGACATGGATGCAGTTCAGCCAGAGATGTTATTTAAACTTTAATTGGGTGGACTCAGAGTGACAAAACCCTCGATGTCCCCATCAAAACAAAATCTCTGTGCTTTGCTGGTGGTGTTGTAGGGGACAAAATTGATCCTGTTTTGTTCTTATGTGCTTCAATCATCTGTGTTTTTACTCTTCTGTGGTTAAAATGATCCGTGTTTAACTTGGCATCCTGGGAATATTCAGGAATTTACCAGAGCACAGCCCCTGGCACAGGTTCCCTGTCCCTGGCAGTGCCCAAGGCCAGGCTGGAACACCCTGGGACAGTGGAAGGTGTCCCTGCCCATAGCAGGGGTGGCACTGGATGAGCTTAAAGGTCCCTTCCAAACCATCCTATAATTTTCCATGTATAGATGATTTTCCAGGAACTATTTCCACTATTCCTGAAATTGGGACAGAGATGCACCAGGAGAAATTTATTTCAGCCTATTTTAAGAAGGGCTGTGAGAAAAAAAATCCTCTCAATCCTGGCTTTAGTTTTAATATTGTGACTATTCCTCATTCTGAAGTGTAACACTCCACAGGCACCGAAGAGAAGATTCCCAGTGGCTGGGGCAAAACCCCGTGAATAATTCCATGAATAATGCGGACCATTCTCAGTTTGTGTTCCCAAACAAACACCGGTGTTAGCACATCTTCATCTGACCGGCTCTGAAGTCAAGCAGCCACTTAGCAATTAAAACTTTAATTGCTCCACAATTAAATTTGCAACTACAATGTAATTAGCACGCAGAGTTTAATTTGGGAAAGCGACGCTCTGGATGCAAGGCCTAAGGCTCGGGGATGTGTGCTGGGGACCAGGGCACCAAGGGAAGCTGATCCCTCTTGGATTTCATGGAATATCCCCAAGGATCGTTGAAGTCCAACTCCTAGGACCAGTTTTTCATAAGAAAATTTTGATTTGATAAAGTTTTAGTGGACCTTCCTGAAATCTTGCAAAGCAACAGGGTGAGGTGAGGCTCTGGCACAGGATGCCCAGAGCAGCTGTGGCTCTCCCATCCCTGGAAGTGCCCAAGGATAAAGAATCAAAGAACTGAGACTTGGGTGTCTTCAGGACCCAAAATATTTTGAGTTCTGTGTGGTTTAAAGGGATTTTTGGAGGTATTTCTGTTGGGAGCAGGCTGGTGGCTTGTGGAGACATCGATCTCTTTTACTGACCCTTAACTCTGGTCACCTTCTCATGTTCGTTCTGGGAAGGGAATGACTGGAGCCCTTGGAACTTGGGAATTGAAGGCACTGAGGTTTTTATTTTATGCTTCATTTGAAAAATCACATGCATTGCCCATCATTATGGAATAGTTTCTTACAGCTGACAGAAAAGTGCATTGTTTGTATGCCAGCTAAAGCTCCCCACAATCAGCTCAAGCTGTAAATTAAACACAATGTTGAATTCAATAATGCTCAATATTTAGACTGAAATGCAGCATTTTCTGATTCCTCTGCCCGGAGAGAAGCGTCTCTTGCATTATTTAGTGTTTGTCTCATGGAGATGCCAAGGCAAGTCACAGATATATCTCCATTAATTGATCAATATTGTGTTGTATTTCATTTGGTTCCTTTACCTGGTTGAAACAGCAGAGCAATTTGTTTGCTTCATGGAAAACTGCACATGTAGGAAAAGAAAATGGGAAAAATCCTACAGCAGTCCTTTGACCTTTTAATTCCATGAGAGGTGAATTTTGCTCATGGTCTGAGGCATCTTATGGTGAAGTATTTAATGTTCCAGATTGCTCAGTTACACAGCAGGAGAATGGGAGGCTTTCTCCAGAACCATAAATTACAATTAAAGAGCTCATTAATTACTAAACCACAGAGCATTGTTTTATCTAGTCTTGCTAATACCTGCAATTTCATGCTGGGAAATCCTCTCAATGCTTTTAAAACAAGTATTTTAATTTCATCACCAATATGTTTCTTGTGCTCCCACACACTTGGGAATAATGTGATCCCATCTGTGCATTACTGCTCAGAATTGTCCATCTTTCCTTGGAACCCATGAGCCAAAAGTGAGGCAAAGTCATTCCCTTTGCAGGTTTTTGTTGTAGAGCTTTATCCAGCAGAGCTGTCTGCAGAAAAAGCTGCTGGAACTCAGTTTGATTAAACAAAGAATTTACATTCTTCAGAATAATTCAAGAATCTCTGAAGCATGTGAGGCCCCACTAAAGGTTGATACTGCTCATTCTTGAGATAAACATTTATTTTTGTGCTTCTTGTTAGTTTGATACTTAATATGAAGAAATGAATCAAACATTTATAATAACCATAAAAATTAACTTTTAATGAAGATATTTGAATCCCCCCCAACTCTGCTTCTGTATTACAGAAAACGCCACCACCATTTTACCCTCCCACACCCCAGGTAACCTTTAGGTCATGAAATTTACCAAACAGCCACTTCCAACTTGACAAATAATCATCTTATCCTACCTAAATGAGTCCGTGTTTCAGTTCTCTGATTGTATGCCATGATCCCTGGAGCTTTTTCTCAGTTTGGGGTGTGAGGGGAAGCTTTTTAGAGGCCGCTAAGATTCCAAACCTTTGCTCTTTTTTCCTGCCCTGTTTTTTTTGGCAGGAATAACCCTGTGGCCCCCTCCCGCCTGTCCCCTCTTCCTTCCCTTCTCCCAGCTCTTCTTTTTCAAATCTTGCTATTCAAACCCCCCCAAGATTTAAAAGATTGGTCACTTCCAACCTCCCAGGTGGGTCCTGAGCTCTTTTCTTTCCGTCCAGCCTTGGATTTTAACACTTCCTCGCACATCCCTTCCCGCTGCAGGGGAGCTGATAAAGCAGATTTCCCCTCATAAAACAAGATATTCAGAAAGGCAAGGGGTGGAGAGATGGGAATTAAATAATAGCCACAGGTCAGAGTAATTTTCTTTTCGATAATAGTTCTGTTATTCATGGATGAGTGTTCTCAGGGATTAGTTTCTCAGGGAAGATGAGCAAAATTACGCCACCATTTTCATGTGTGGTGTTAAAGACCTAAGTCCTTTCCTTTTTGAACATAAAAAATAGGGGGAAGTTTCACCTGAAAGTGTAATAGGTGAAACAAAGTTCACACTGACTGTGGTGTACTATAAGTGTGTCGTGACTGTACAGATGCTCCACTAGAAAAACACTCAAGTGTTGAAAATTGCTGTATGTAACAGTTGGTTTTAACCTTCTGTTGAGTTTATGTGCTCTCCATAATACATTTAATTCCTTTTTTTGTGGTTTTTGTTCACAGTTCAGAATCCCAGGATGGTTTGGGTTGGGAGGGGCCTTAAAGCCCATCCAGTGCCACCCCCTGCCATGAGCAGGGACAGCTTCCATTATCCCAGGAAGCCCCATAATCAAATGCATTTTAAAAGTTAAATCTGCAAAACATCAATCTTCCTTTTAAAATGTCTGAAATTATTTAATTACCTTTTTAAAACGGTCTTTTTCTCTTCTTTTTCTCACAGATGGGAAGGTTGAAGTGACAAAAGAGGGAGTGAAGCTCTGCACCATGGGACCTGGCAAAGTTTTTGGGGAGTTAGCCATCCTCTACAACTGCACCCGGACAGCTACTGTCAAAAGTAAGAGCATTTTAAATGTTTTCTCATCTCTTCACTTGGAAATTGCAGCCTCTTTCAGATGTTTCACTTTCTCAGTGAATTAAACTCTTTAAGGCATGGATTTTGGTATGGAATTTAGCCACTGTGTGTGTGAAGAAGATGCAGAGGAAATGCTCCGTTCAGTCACTCGGGTTGGTCCTACCCCATGCAGAGGAGCCTGAAGCTTATAACACAATTTTCCTTACAATTCCTGCTGAATCTCAAGATAATTACTTTTTTCTTGCTTAGAAGAACCTTTCTGAGCAGTCTAAGTCTTCAAGGGAAACTGAGTAAGCCAAGATTAGTTTTTGTTCAGGACAAGTCACTGCTTTCCCACTAAGCTGACTAAGATAAATCAGGACAAAAAAATCTGGATGGCACTTGACCCCCTGCTCTAAACTCCTCAGCACTTCTCCTGTAATCTGTTTTCTTTTATGAATGTTCTGGGCAAGGGCTTGGCTTGCACAATTAAGCAGAGGAAATAAATCACATTGCTATGTACGACTTAAATAGGTTTTTGTTTAAATTTAGATGCAGAGTTGAGATCTGGGATACAGGATATGACAGTCCTCCTTGATCTTGAGGATAAGAGTTTATGGTGGTGT
Source organism: Drymodes brunneopygia (assembly GCA_013400955.1). Taxonomy (NCBI): domain Eukaryota; kingdom Metazoa; phylum Chordata; class Aves; order Passeriformes; family Petroicidae; genus Drymodes; species Drymodes brunneopygia. The sequence continues at coordinate 53,875 of VZTZ01020294.1, read as the reverse complement.
CTGAAGCACAGAGAGATAATAAATAGTTGTGTGGTTTTAAGGTGCTGTGGGGGAGGAGTCACAAGGGTACAGATGGCACAGAACAATCCAAACAAGTGGTAAAAATGTGAATAATGCAAACCAATGGTATTCTTGTACCAGAATAATGAGCTGTGCCAGTCCCTCCTCAGAAGAAAGCCTTTTCCAAATACCTAATTGTGCTTCAAAAAGAGAGAAAGGAAAAGAACAAATGGGCAGGAATGAGAAAGCAGGAACAGATAAGTGGATTATTTTCTGCAGGACGTGCTGTTCTCTGTAGGGCTGAAGGATGTGACTGATGTTCTCTGTTTTCACCTGTGCAAACCTGGCCTTTTCACAAGTGCTGGGTACCTCAGGTGGTGGTGAAAAAGCCAGAGAAGCAGCAGGTTTGTGTGATAAGTACGGCTGGGAAGGTTGGAAAGAGCAGAGAGAAAGGTCAAATCCTAGAAAAGGCAGTGAGAGGGTGGCTGTTGTTTAGTTCCCCTTAGGAGTGCAGAGCTAAAAGGCACCTGATCCCCTGCTCCCACGGGTGCAATCCCCCAGAACCACTCTGTTCCTGTGGCCATCCTCACCTGGCTGTGCAAGGGACTCCCACAGGGAACTGTACACAGCTGACAGCTTTTCCTGTCCGTTTTCCTCTTGCTGCCCCTTTTCCACACCCTCAGGCTCCCCTCCTGAGCAAACCTCCAGACTGGCACGTGGCACTCAGTTGTCCCAAATCCCCTTGTCCTGGTTAGCAGTAAGGTCACTGTTCCAGCCATCCTCAGAGAGTCCTTGCCTCAAGGAAGAGGAGTCTGCTCGTTGTTCCTCTGGTCCTTTCCCAGCAGCATTGTGGAATTAGAGTTCTGCTGGGTTTCAAGCTCCTTCCCAGGACCAGCCAGGGACTTGGAGGAATCTTCTCTCTTGTTAATGCCTGTTGCTTTGTCGGACACAAAACAATCAGGCAACTCAGGAGCTCAGCCACCAAGGACAGGCAGAGAGCAAAAAGAGCCCCAGCCTCTCTTTATTCTTATATTTATACCTTTTTACAGACAGTTATGGATTGGACAAAGAGGTTACCACCTCTGAAATTGCATAGGTGACAAACACAGTCCATCACATTCTCCAGCCCAGAAAGAAGAATGAAAAACAACATCCAAAGTACAAAACAATCCTTGGCCAGTTATAGAAACATGGATTGTTTACACAAAATCTATGAGAACCTTTGCTACCAACTATAAACACAGCACTCTAGAAAAATCAAGGCAACAAATGCCCAAATCAGTACAGGTGGGGTTGTAATGAGCTTGGGGAACTGCTGCAGCTCGCCCTCACTGAGCTGAGGTGTTCACATCCCCTCATGCCATGGTATTGAAAACAGTGGTTCCATGGTATTGACTGAGCTGATCCTACACAGCCTCAAACACCTGCCTGTTCCTTGGGGGAATGAGCAGTAAATGTGGTAAATCCCTAGAAAGGTGAGTGGTGTTAAGTACTCCATTAAGCCTGGGGATAACTTGGATCATACCAAGGTTATTCCAGGAGAAATGAAATCTGTGACTGTAGTGAGAACAGACAGTCAGCACTGGGGGTGAAGTGTCAGGGAGTATCATCCAGCTCCCATTTGGAGAAACACTTCTAACTCAGGGCATCCCAATTTCCAGGAGAAAGTTTTCCATCCCCTCCAGAGCATCAGGAGCGTGTTTTGATGTGCCTGCCTGTACTTCATTACGAGGACATTAAGTGCTGCTTTCTCAGGATGAAGTTGCAGCAGAGGCTGAGTGAGGGATGGATTTATGAGGGTGTGGAGCTCAGCGTTGCATCTGGGCCATTATGAGGTGTCAGCTGAGTTGACATCTCCTGCTGGAACTGGGTTTTATGTGTACCCTGGCTTTGGTTTGTAAATAATAAAGATTTTAGTGTCATTACTCACTGTTAGTCAACACGGGCTCTTCAGCTCGTGCTCACTCTGCAGGAGCAAACTTCAAACATAAATCACTGGAGGAAGGGCTTTGTCTTTGCAATAGAATTTAGGAGACGTTAAAATTTAATGATTCTGATCTGACTCCTGTCTCATAATGACCTCTTTAATAAGGCAATCCAGGGCTTTGGAAAGCCTGCCCCAGGAGCACTATTATCATATTTTTTCCCTATTATTGCAGTCATAAATAAAAGTAGAGTGGGCTTTGAGTTCAAGCCGGGCCTGGGAAGAACCCAAACCCTTGGGTGTTGAGGAGCACCAGGGAAGGCAGGGACACATCTCCTGACTTGTGGCCTTCTTTTAAGATAAACTTACAATTTTTGGCATCTGATTTTTGTTTGGTTATTCTGCACTGTTTGTTTTACATTTCCAGATATTAGTGGGAGGGGGTTCAGGGGTTTTTTGTTTGGCTTTTTCTTCTTCTGGGAGAAACTGGTCAGTCTGCTCCAAGTATGGAATTGTCAAGGCTTTCTGACTCCTTGATGTTCACAGGTCACCTTCCATTGCACGCTCAGTGAAATCCAAATCAGCAGCTAATTTCTCCCTCTCTCTGTTGATTATCCAGAGCTCTCAAGTACCTGCATGCAAACCTGGATGCTGCTTGCAATTCAAAGCAGAACCACAGATTTTCCTCCCTGATTCCAACAAATAATTAAGTTCAGAATGAGGAAAGCACCACTTGTTATGGCTACATCTAAAATGATGTCTCTGATTGCTTTTAGAGACATGGGTGGAAAAAAGAGCTATGAGAGGTCAGCAAAAAAAGACAAAAAAAGACAGAAATCCCCCCAGCTGAATTGAGGTTGTGTTTAAAACATTGTGATTCTTCATTTTGATAACAGAAAAGATGTGGGAGGAAGTGAAATTAATCTGTTGTTAATATTATGCAGAAGTGCTCATTCCTCTTAAAGAATAATATGTGGAGCAGATTTTTGCAGGTGATTTTGGGTGGGATTTGTGGAAGGAGCAGATTCTCCATCCTCTAAGGACATTCTCCTTATTTTAGAAGTGGTCTTAACACCTCAAATGGATTCTCTTGGGGCAAAATTCAAATAAAACCATCCCCTAGAAACTTCTCCGTGCGAGGCTGATGATTTCAGGGGAGATTCACTCCACACCAAGCCCGTGTTTTCAGGAGAACTATTAGCAAAAAAAAAAAAAAAAGCAGAGGCTGAAGTTATTAAACTCTAAATTATGTAAATCCTTTTGCTGGCCCTCAAAAGGCAGCACAAGAGTCCCTCAAGCTGCTGTGCCTGCCAGCTGCACTAATTGTACAAAACCCGGCACGGCGCAGCGGGATTAGGGCGGGAGCTCAGCCATTCCTTGCCAAGCCTGGATGAGTTTGAATTTTCCACTGCTGTTTTTGTTTTAGTGGCATCCTCTGCACTGCTCGCTGCAGCCCCAGGAATGACAGAACTTTACGAGGAGTTTGGTAACACGGATAATTTGTGAGGGAAAATAAGGCAGCAGTGAGTTGCCAATTAAAACTGTGCAGACTCGTTAAAAGCCTTGCAGAAGGATGTTGCCTTAAAATGTTCTCCTCTAACAATTCCAGGAGCCTGGGTAAAGTTTGTTCAGCTCTCTTTAAAACACACTTTGGAAGGAGGTTGACTTTAGAGACTCAGCTGTTTGATTAAAATCTCTCTGATATTACTTGGGGACAAGAAAGCTGGGATGGCCCAGCCAGTCCGGTGTGCCTGGTGGGAGATAAATGGAATATAAATGGATATATCCTGGGAGAAAGTAATTTAAACTCACCCTTCCACTGCCTGTATTTTCCTGTGACCTTTACAGGTTTTGCAAGTAATGTGACAAAATGGGATCAGATTATTCCTCCAAGGGGATGATAATGAGAAAATGATGTTGAGGACAATGGACAAGGTGTAGCAAGAGTTTTTTTCCCCCTCTTCTTGTTCAGGAGTGTCTTCAGGATGGCATCTCTGTGGCTCTGGAGAAACAGGCACAAGGATGGGTGGTCCTGACTGAAATTTTAATGGAGGGACAGACTAATCCAAGAGAGAGAGGGAAAACAGAATGAAAAATTCATTCACCACCTGGGATCATTTTGTGTACCTGAAACATTCCCAGGCATGTTGGAATAAGTTCAGAGAAGCTGCCCCTGGATCCCTGGCAGTGTCCAAGGCCAGGCTGGGTGGAGCTTGGAGCAGCCTGGGACAGTGGAAGGTGTCCCTGCCCATGGCAGGGATGGGCTTTAAGGTCCCTTCCTACCCAAACCAGTCCAGGATTCACAAGTTTCCAGGCTTTGCTTCCTATCCCCTTTTCTAAAGCCTTAAAGGAGGTGCTGAAGGAAGAGGTGGGGCAGCCCCAGCTTCTCTGGGCACCCTGTGCCAGGGCCTGCCCACCCTCCCAGGGAACAATTCTTTCCCAATATCCCATCTAGCCCTGCCCTCTGGCAGTGGGAAGCCATTCCCTGTGTCCTGTCCCTCCATCCCTTGTCCCCAGTCCCTTTCCAGCTCTCCTGGAGCCCCTTCAGGCACTGGAAGGGGCTCTGCATTCTCCCTGGAGCCTTCTTTTCTGGTGAACACCTGGAGGTTCTGGCATCACAGGCAGCTTTAAGACTGGTTATTTATTTATAGGAACAACTTTCAGTGTTAAATCCATGTTTAAAAATCTCTAAAGCTGTTTGGTTGAGCCGATAAAGTAGCAATAAATAACTAAGTCCTGTTTATTGTGTCTGGTTCAGAAGGCGGGTGATCACCATGCAGGGGGAATGAAGTGCTCTGAAATACTTGTGGCAATAATTTTGTTGATATTTTTCACATTGATTTAATTGCAGAGTGGAATGAGCTGAGATCCCATCACTTAAACACGGTTATAAGGAGATGATGAGTTTCTCTGTGCAGCCCTTGAAGAATTAGTTAATATTAACAGCAGATGTCAGATAATTAGTTCATAAGAGCTCCCATTTCATCCCTCTTTATAGATGTCACTGAAAATGTTGCTGATGTTTGAAATATGGCCAGAGCAGCTGTGAGAAATGAGGTGACTGAACTTTGCTGTCGACAGTAAAGCTTTGCTTTGGGCAGAGTTTGATAAACAAGGGGATGCAATGGAATGTTTGCCATAAATATTAATTTATGGGCTCAGTGACACGTGTTCTTTTCCCAGATTAAAATGCAACAGGCAGCACAGGGGCTGGATTTGCCCCACATTATACAAAATTTCTCATTCTACACTATTTCCTGGCACTAACTGGGGAACAAAAAGCTGCATGGTACCAAGACAGACCCAGAACTGATCAATTTGTGTTTCAGAACCAAAGCACCCACTGCCTTCTGTTCTCTAAAGCCACTTTTAGAAGCTCCTTGATGACATGAAATCACCCCAGGCTGCCTTTCCTGCTGTCCATAAAAGCAGAGGTTGTAAAGATTATTCTGCCCATCGTAATTCAAGGTTTCTTTCTGAGACACACTGGATTAATTTAAACATTTGATTGATTGTATTGGAGGAGTTGTGCTTCCCTGTATCTCAAGTCCATCACTTCCAATAAACTTCCATTAAGGGAATCATAGAACAACCTCCCTAAAATGAGCTCAAATATGGTACTACTCTGTAAAAGTTACTCAATTTTTATTGCTTTCAGCCAGGGTTTAGCAGCACCATCTCCACTGGCTGATCCCTGTGGATCATGAGGATCCTGCTGCCTCTGCTTCTCAGGCAGCAATGGGCTCCAGGTCTCTCCAGTCCACAGGGAACAGGAGGATTTTTTTCAGGTTTCATTGATTATTAATTTTAATTATTATCCCCCCATGGCTTTCATAATACTGTGGGGTTATTGTGAGGAAAAATGTGTGTGAACACCAAGACTAAAATTATTCATGTAAGTTCTCCACAAGTACAATGCCAGTGAAGGTTTCCTTGTTTTCCAGGCCTTTTTAGCTATGGCAAGGCTCAGAACAAGGCAGGGCAGCCCTGGGATTGGGCTGGATCAATGGAAAGCATCTTCCCCCTGTGTCTGGACATCCTTGTAGGACAGGAGACAAAATCAGGGGAAATCAGAGAATCCCAGAATGGTTTGGGTTGGAAGGGATCTTAAAACTCATCCCATTCCACCCCCTGCCATGGGCAGGGACACCTTCCACTGTCCCAGGCTGCTCCAAGCCCCATCCAGCCTGGCCTGGAACACTTCCAGGAGGATACAAGCTGGCAGCATGTGTGGGATTACCCAGGAGGGGATGGGGAGCAGTTTTTGTGGGCACTCAGGAGGGCCTGTGGAGTTTGTTGTGGCTGACAGAGCTGCTGGAATTGCTGCTGGAATTAGGCTGGACGTGGCTCTGGGTTTTGGGGATGGCTATTTTCAGTGTGAGGTGTGGGTGGAGCAGATGGATGTGCCATGTGCTGAATTCCACAGTGCTGGGGGATACAGTTAAAGCATGGATAACAAAGCAGAGGCAGAGGCAAACATGTCTATCCTACTGCCCTGCTGAATTTGGGAGTTGAGGTTTTTCCCTCCTTTTACCCATCTGTCATTGCTGATTCACCTTTAGGAATCTCAGTTGCCTTCGAGCAGGCTTGGTGTCCTCTTGTACATCCCCCTGCTCTTTTAGGGGTTGGCACCACAATCCAGTTTCTTAGTCTTTCCCAGAATATTCAGCTGAACCTGCAGCAAGCAAATTGTTTGCCACCTCCTATTTGGGGAGTGCAATCCCCTCAAAATTGAATGCTTGGAATCAGCACAAAGAACAGGTGGAAAGAGCAGCTCTTTCTTCTTCCATTCAAGCTCTCCTAAATTCCCAGCTGGATGAGAGTAGTGAGTGGGCAAAGTTTCTGAAATGGAGAGTGCTGAGAGGAAAGCGTTCCCGTTCCCTGCAGCACACAAAAGACAGAAGGTGTCTGTGGAGAAGGTTCATAGAACACAATCTCAATCCATGGTGATTTCTCCTGGGATCTTGGGATCAGCTCAGTCACGGGGCTGGTACCAGAGTCTGGGCCTCAGGTTTGCCCCTGGCTCATCTGGGCTGGCTTCTCTGCCTCCTTTGAATGCCTGAGCACAAACACGGAGCTGCTCTGGGGTTTGGAGCTGCTGGATACAGAGTGGGGGCTGTTCTGTCATTGTGGGGCTTCTTCGCAGGATCCGGGATGGTTTGGGTTGGAAGGGACCTTTTAAACAACATCCAGTGCCACCCCTGCCATGGGCAGGGACACCTTCCACTGTCCCAGGCTGCTCCAAGCCCCAATGTCCAGCCTGGCCTTGGGCACTGCCAGGGATCCAGGGGCAGCCACAGCTTCTCTGGGCAACCTGTGCCAGGGCCTGCCCACCCTCACAGGGAACAATTCCTTCCCAATATCCCATCTATCCCTGCCCTGTGGCAGTGGGAAGCCATTCCCTGTGTTCTGTCCCTCCATCCCTTGTCCCCAGTCCCTTTCCAGCTCTCCTGGAGCCCCTTAAGGCATTGGAAGGGGCTCTGAGCTCTCCCTGGAGCCTTCTGTTCTCCAGCTCTCCCAGCTTGGCTCCAGAGGAGAGGGGCTCCAGCCCTTGGAGCATCTCTGTGCCCTCCCCTGGACTCGCTCCAGCAGCTCCAGGTCCCATTTTTGTTGGGGACCCCCAGGCTGGAGGCAGCCCTGCAGGTGGGGTCTCACCTTAGCAGGGCAGAGGGGGGAAAAGAGCAGAGTAAAGGACTGGGCTGTGCCTCCAGCCAGGAAGCTGAGCCTAAACCAAACCCAGAGCCACTGTGGAGGCTCCTGCCTTTCCAAGCTGAGCTCCTCTGATCTCCCTGCTGATGTGTGGGAGTGAAGCTCCCTGGAAGGTTTTTAAGGGCACAGAGGTGATTTTGCACATGAGAGCTTCACCCCATCTGCTTTGAGGGGTGAAACTCCAGCCTGAGGGAACAAGGAGCAGCCTTACAGTTGTAGATGTGTTGCAGAAAATTCCTGTGTTGATAAAAGGAAATCTCTTCATTATGCAGCATTCAGCATTCCACCCTTATTGCTGGTACTCTCACCATGCTTTGATTGCCTGGGCTTTGATAACAGGCCGTTCCCTGTCTCAATTTCAGGGATGTCGTTTGAAGTGGGATTTTTTACTCAGCCCAGGCATTGTGGGGAGATGTTTCAAGAGAGGAGAAGGCTGAGTAGGGCAGCTCGAGCCTTCCTCTGCTACAGCTCTGTATTACTGCTCTGATATGTCAGTTTAAAATACTGATTAATGCTGCACATCAGTTACGCTCCCTNAGCTGTGCCCGATGCCCACCTTGTCCCCAGCCCAGAGCACTGAGTGCCACGGCCAGCCCTTCCTTGGACACCTGCAGGGATGGGCACTGCAAAGCTCCCTGGGCAGCCCCTGCCAAGGCCTGAGCAGCCTTTCCATGGAGAAATTCCTGCTGCTGTCCAAGCTGAGCCTCCCCTGGCACAGCTTGAGGCCCTTTCCCCTTGTCCTGTCCCTGTTCCCTGGCAGCACAGCCCGACCCCCCCTGGCTGCCCCCTCCTGTCAGGGACTTGTGCAGAGCCACAAGGTCCCCCCTGAGCCTCCTTTTCTCCAGGCTCAGCCCCTTTCCCAGCCCCTGAGACTGCCAGTATTTGCTCAAGTTTGGGATGCTGTAGAGAGCTGTAGTTTACTTGCATTTTTCTGCTCTGAAGTTCCCTTGCAAAGATGGATTTCATATTATTTAAGTGCCTGTGTTAAAAGCATTTGGATACCAAATAAATTGACAAAACTGCAGATAGGCTTTTTAATTAAAAAAAAAAGGCACTGAACAAGTTCTCTGTATTGCACATTTGAAAAACTCATTATATTTCATGAATTGCAGCTTCTCTGGGAATGGACTCAGAATGGGAGAGCTTTTATTTATCTTTAGGCTGCAATAAAACCCATCCAGACAACAGAAATGTTGACAACTGCATTCACTCCTCTGAAGTTATTTGCAAAATCCTTTACTCCAGAATATCAAAGTCAGTAGTGTTTGAAATGGGTTTGGTGAAGCTCTGCCCTTTGCAGCCTCTGCCTGACGCCCAGCTGGAGGAAATGAGATTTAAATAGTGTCTCTTTTTTAATTAACTGCAGGAATGAGGAGCGTGGGAAGAGGCTCAGCTATGTTTTGTTAGTTCTTTGCTTTTTTTCAGGGTAGTCCACAGCCTCTGTACCCAGCAGAAAGTGCAGGTGCCACCCTAAGCTGTCATGTCTTTCCCTCTGACATGTCCTGGACACCCTGGATTGGTTTTTTGATGGGAATTGAGGTGAACTCCAAACATTTGCGTTGAACTCCAGACATCTGAAGTGATCTGACAGCATTGGAAACTAAGTGCAGAGACCTGAACAAGGCAAAATCCTGGCTGCCTTTGAAGAAACAGAATTGTGTTTGTCAGCTCTGAGGTTCCTCTGCCTGACTTGTCTGTAGTAAAGGGCAGGAGCAGAGGCTGATTAAATTCACACAACGCACCCAAATCAGAGCCTGTGTTTTAAACTTGGGTTTTCTTCATGGGGAAGGCAAAGGGAAGGATGTTTTTGTGGCAGAGTGTCAGTGTTGAAGAAAGCAGCGTTTGGGGACTGTGATTGTCCCTCCATGCTGAGGGACCTCCAGGGCTGTGTCCAGTTCTGGGCCCTCCTGGCCAGAGAGCCCTGGAGGGGCTGGAGCGTGTCCAGGGAAGGGAACGGAGCTGGGGAAGGGGCTGGAGCCCCAGGAGAGGCTGAGGGAGCTGGGAAAGGGGCTGAGCCTGGAGAAAAGGAGGCTCAGGGGGGACCTTGTGGCTCTGCACAAGTCCCTGACAGGAGGGGGCAGCCAGGGGGGGTCGGGCTGTGCTGCCAGGGAACAGGGACAGGACAAGGGGAAAGGGCCTCAAGCTGTGCCAGGGGAGGCTCAGCTTGGACAGCAGCAGGAATTTCTCCATGGAAAGGCTGCTCAGGCCTTGGCAGGGGCTGCCCAGGGAGCTTTGCAGTGCCCATCCCTGCAGGTGTCCAAGGAAGGGCTGGCCGTGGCACTCAGTGCTCTGGGCTGGGGACAAGGTGGGCATCGGGCACAGCTGGGACTCCATGGGCTGGGAGGGATTTTCCAGCCTCAGGGACCCTGGGATTCTGTGATTTGAAGGCAGGTCATTCCTGGTATGCCAGACCATCGAGCTGTGGTGCTTTTAACACTGTCAGACATGGAGTCACTTGGGGGAAAAACCCCTTTTCTTTAATTTCCTTAAAGGGGCCCTCTGGGCAAAGCCCTCTGGAAATTCTGGGTGAGCATGAGGAGGGTGCTGTGAAACCAAGGGATCTTCCAGGAGTCATGTGAGCAGCACCAAAGAGCTCAGGCAGAATAAACATCTTTATGATGGGCGTTGGGAGAGGGTAACATTCCTAACAGCTCATACCAGGAAAAAAGACAATCCAGTGAGCAAGGAGCAAATGGCAGTGAGTCCTCCAAGAACTTGTGCTGGGAACTCCATAGGATGCCCACAGCTTCATGGCTGGGCTCGTCCTTGGAGGAGATGGGAAGGAGGTGGGAGGAGGAGCACTCGTGGATTGGGGAGCTGATGAGGGGCCCAGGAGCTGCCTGGAATGGGATGAGTGAGTGGCTGAGTGGGTGTGAAAATGCCACATGGTGGCTTTGTCCATGTCACCAGCCCCGAAGGGCTTTGCCCAGACACCCCCGAGTGCCCACAGCAGGGACACTGCTGGGATGTGCCTGTCCTGCCTGCCTGGCCCACCCCTCCTTGGGAAGGCACATTCTCCACTTAAAGGCTGTTCAGCATCCCGTTAGATCCTGTATTCCCTGTTTGGGGAGTCTCTTGAACCTCTTCAGAGTCCTTTTTGTTCTTTGGATTTCTTCTGCCTCTGCTTTTGTAGTCCTTCATCATTTCTGAGCACTGCCATGATTCTTCCATTGTGAGAGATCCCACACACAGATTTATTGTTGTCAGATACTCTCTGCTAACACAGCACAGTTGGCTTTGTTCTTGGAGAAATGGGGGGAATTGAGGAGAATTTAGCTGATCTAGGGAAGCAGACGAAGGCTGCTGTGCTTTGTGTGAGAAGGAGAAACTCAGGTGCTCTGCCTGTGATGATCAGGCACCTCCCTGGATCCTGGGCTTGTGTTGGTTGGGGAGGACCTCAGCAAAGCTTTTCCAACTTTCCTCTGGGAGAGGGGCTGCCAAGGCAGCTGTGGCTTTGTCCAACAGCTCTTGGCACCCTGAAGGTGTCCTGAACCAGAGGGACACCTGCTTGGAAAAGAAGTTTTCCTTCATGTCCAACGTAAGACTCTCAACCTGCATCTCCTGAGCCTTGTCCCGAGTTAGGAGAGAGTTTGGCAATGGCAGCTCTGCCAGTGCCCTCCTGGGAGGTGTGGGGGCTCAGGGATCCCACCTTTGCTCCTGCTGTTCCTGAGGAGGTGCAGCAATGTCCATCTCCTGTTATTCCAGTGCACACCTCTGTGTCCAGGGACACAGGAACTGCTTTGGGAAGGAGTCTGGGTTAAACATTAAACCCGCCCCCCCCCCACCCCCATACATGCTAAACTTCCACTTTGGGTGATTTTTGGCATCAGAGTGCACTTTTCCCTAGAGCTGGATAAACTTGCTGGCAGGAGGGAGGGGAGTGCATGGGAACGACGAGTGTGGGAGGTGGGGGAAGAGTGCTCAGGGCTGCTGCAGGTAGTGGTGACAAAACAGGGAAAGGTGTTCAAAATCCTCATTATTCTACATTGTGGTGTTTGGGGAAGATTTGACAACTTTAAAGTGCTCTCAGACTTGGAGCTGTGTGGTCATGGCCCAGTTTGTGTGAGGACATCCGGGCCCTGCAGAGCTCATCCCCATTGTCCCACCTTTCCCAGGGGATGGCATTTGCTTTCATTGGAGGGAAAAATACACCTGGAGTGGAACTCAGTTTCAGACTGAGTTGAGATTTCTGCTTTGTTCTGGAAGCTCGATTTTGGATGGGCTCTCCTGCCCTTTAGAACAGGTGTCTGGAAAACTGGGATAATTTGAATTAACACACCTGAGATTGGAAACCTCCTGGGAAGGGGCTGGTTTATCCCATACCATCAGTACTGAGTGGGGTTTCTTGGCTGTAAATGCAGGCAATAATTACTCGTGGGCCATTGCTAATGACAGCTTTGTGACCGAACAAAAAAATCTGTGCCTGCCCCATCCCTGGAAGTGTCCAAGGCCAGGTTGGATGGCCTTGGAGTCTTAAAGGGAGTTTTTAAAAATCCATTTTCAAAATGAAAGATTTTGAATCTTCAGAGAGCCAAATAATTCAGTGTTGGTTGGGATTCTTTTATTTGTCTGCACAAATATTTGCCTGCTTCAAATGAATTGTAAAAGCTTTACGGTGTTTGCTTAATCGCTGGTGCGTTTTTAATTGTTGCTTGACAAACATTGTAATATCTAAAAAGACTCAGTAATTCCCCAGCTTTATGGAGCACTGGGAAAGGAGATAATCGTGTTTTGGCTGCTGCTACTGTAGAGTTTTTTGGGGTTTAAAAGAAATCCTCCTTCCAAGCCGAGGAAGATGATGATGGTTATATCTAACAGCTAATATTCAATATTAATGCTACATAATAATAACTAATACTCCTGCTTCATTACTGAAATAATCCCCCTCAATTATGGGTAAATAAAATGCTTCATCACTCCATCAGCTACTGCAAGAAACTGGGAGGCTCCCAGGCTTTGCTGTTCCCTCATTTCCTCCTGGTTATTAACAAAAGCATGGCAAGACATCAGTGATAATGTATTTTTCCCTAATTAACCCAGTGCAAACGTGTTTGCTTCCAGGATGGCCATGAATATTTGCATGGAATGAGCTTGCAGGCAGGTCTGGGATGGGATACACTACACAGGATGATCATACACTGCTGTGCTGCTTCTCCCACATCCTGGTAATCCAGAGCCCCAGGAGCTGTCCAAAAGGCAGGCTGTCCTTTGGAACACGGCATTTTGGCAGGAGGAAAGCAGGGATGTGCTGCACTGTGGGAATGGGAATCGATGATATATCTCTTCCATGGGAATAGATAAAAAATAGATGTAAAACCAGGCATGGAATCAAGCAGGCTCATTAGCACAGTGCCCCTTGGGGTTGCTTTAATGTGTGTTTTAATGACTTTGTCGTTAGTGTCTGGAAAACAGTGGTTCCATTCTTGCTGGGTTAGTGGTGGGTGCTCCTGAACCCTGCACTCCTGGGATCTCCTCCCAAATAACCTGGTGTATCTCTGGCACATTGATGTGTTTGTCACAGAGATGCTCTGGTGCCAGTCTGTCACCCAGCAAAACCCCAGACTTCAATGGGGTTTGTGATGGCTGTGGCTTTTTATTTTTCATTTTAATAGAATCCCAGGATGGTTTGGGTTGGAAGGGTTGTTAAAGCCCATCCAGTGCCACCCCTGCCATGGTCAGGGACACCTTCCACTGTCCCAGGCTGCTCCAAGCCCCATCCAACCTGGCCCTTGGACACTGCCAGGGATCCAGGGGCAGCCACAGCTTCTCTGGGCACCCTGTGCCAGGGCCTGCCCACCCTCCCAGGGAACAATTCCTTCCCAATATCCAATTTATACCCATCTAAATCTGACCTTTTTTAGTTCAGAACCCTTCCCCCGTCCCATCACTATCTAACCCTGGAAGCAGTCCCTCTCCCTCTTTTTTATAAGCCCACTTTTGCTACTGGAAGATACTTTAAGGTCTCCCTGGATCCTCCCCTTCTCCCTGCTGGGAAGATAGAGAGGAGGCAGAGATCCATTGAAAATGTGTGCTTTTAAATTCCTCTGGGCAAGGTTTACAGCTGAGATCAACCAGGAAGACTGAGCAGTTTCTCAGGCAGCGAGTTTTTCTGGAGGATGGTAAATTTGGAGGAACCAATCTTAATTTTCCAACTTGGTTTGCAAATTAAGTCTTATTTTCTGAGAACAAAACTAATGTTACAAAAGCATCTTTAGAAACAGTTTGTAATTGCTTTAATCTGATAAAGGCAAAGCGTTCCCAGCTTTGTCCTCTAATATCAGTTTATCCTTCAACAGCATGAGAGCAGAACCTGGGAAAGAAATGATTCCTCGTGGAAAGAAACACTCATTTCCATATTCCTTCGCTCTCCTTCTAATGTTCTGTGGTAGCTAATGAACTGCTGTGGGTTTGTGTGGGCCGTGAACATTCTGAATGCATTGTGTGTCTGCTCTCAGCCCTCACATTAGCACTGGAACAACGTTAATGTCTTTTAATCACTGCTGTGATTCCTGCTGCACTGGGCTGTTACAGCTCTGGGCTGTGCTGGGAACCGAGAGCTGACGCACAGTTCTGTGAATTCCTCCAAACCCAAGTGTTCCAGGCTGCTGGAGATGTGCACAAATAACCCTCCACAAATAAAATGTCCTTGTTGATACAATTCTTGAGTCCCCGGTGCTTTGTTTCTGGGACAGGAACAGGCTTTGGTGGCTTTGGGAGCTTGTGTTCATGTTCCAGCCTGGGAATGGGGTGAGGCCTCCCGTTGGAAGCACTTTGGAGCTGCATCTCCATCTAGGAAGAATGAATGTTGATAAAACATTAATTATTCTCTGCAAGCTGATGAGGTTTGAGGCTGATGCCGTATCCATATGAGTATCATGGAATCCCAGGATGGTTTGGGTTGGAAGGGACCTTAAAGCCCATCTCACCCCCCACTGCCATGGGCAGGGACACCTCCCACTGTCCCAGGCTGCTCCAAGCCCCAATGTCCAGCCTGGCCTTGGGCACTGCCAGGGATCCAGGGGCAGCCCCAGCTTCTCTGGGCACCCTGTGCCAGGGCCTGCCCATCCTCCCAGGGAACAATTCCTTCCCAATATCCCATCCATCCCTGCCCTCTGCCAGTGGGAAGCCATTCCCCCTTGTCACTCCATCCCTTTAAAAGGGTCTCTCTCCATGTTTCCTGGAGCTCCTTCAGGCACTGGAAGGCCCCAATTTGGTCACCCCAGAGCTTCTCCTCTCCAGGCTGAACAATCCCAGCTCTCCCAGCCTTTCCTCCCAGCAGAGCTGCTCCATCCCTCTGCTCATCCTGGTGCCTCCTCTGGGCTCTCTCCAGCAGCTCCAGGTCCCTCCTGTGCTGGGGACAGCTGTGTGTCCCAGGGGTATTGGTGGTGAGGGACCAGCAGGACACACATTCCCTGCTGGCAGGGCCAACAGGAGCATTGGGATCTCTGTCTCCACAGGGTTTACTGAATGAAAAGAGGGGGAAATATTCCAGAGGTTCTGCTGTGGGTTTAAGAATTGGGGGATGTGCTGATCTTTTTATACCCTAAACTCCCTTGAGCTGCCTGATGCCCTTTAGGGATTCCAGCATCTGATACATTCCACAGTCTGCTGGGAACACCCCAAAAATCCTGGGGGCTCCAGCTGGGGCTGAATGTCACAGTCACCCAACTCCACATTTGATAAAACTTGGAATTTTAGGCTGTAAAGGTTAAGGACATTAAACATCAGCCTCTGCCAGCCCTCCTGAGGAGAGTGGCCTGTCTGGGAGACCTTTTGTGGATGAATTTTGTTGTAACGTGGAGTTATTTTGCAGCCTCTTTAACTGATTTTCCCCAAATATTTGTCAAGTTGCATGTAGTATTTCTGGAATAGGGGAGGCATTAACCTTTATTAACCACTGCAGAGTCTGAAACTCGTAAAGACCGACGGGATAATTAAGGCAACATCTCGGGGTGACTTCACTGCTCCTCAAACTCCATTAGTTTTTATGACAGTGATGAATTTCAGTGCAGTAATAATTAGTTTTTCTCACTGTATGGAAAAACATTCTGTGAATCACTGCTGTAAATTCACTCTTTCTGAGTCCAAAGCCATCCAAACTCATCAATGATCCTGCAGTTATTTCCATGGCATAAGAGATTCATGTGCATTGGAAAGGCAAAGATTCCACAAGCTGGGACAAACAACACAGCTGGATGGAGAAACTCCTCCTGTCATGGCACCGGCGAGGGAATTTTCAATGGCTTGGGATAGGCTGGGCTTTCCCTCTTGCATTTATACCCTGCTGCAGTTAATCCTGGCCACTTATTAAATGTTCAGGCCTTGAATAACGAGGGGGTGATTCCCAGGTGAGGCTGTGGGAGTGGATCCATCAGGAAAGGCTTGTTCAGCCTCTCTCTGCTCTCCCTGGGAACTGTTCCGATCAGCATTAAAAGCTGATTGTCATGTCCGTGCAATTACTCCTCTCAGAGCTATGGACAATTCATGGAATCATGGAATATCCTGAGCTGGAAGGACTCACAGGATCATCCCGTCCAACTCCTGGCCCTACACAGACACCCCAACAATCCCACTCTGTCCAAATGCTCCTTGGCACCTTCTGGGTTTGCATCCAGTTTGGAGCACCATCTTTTCCTCCCGTTACTCTTGTCTGCAGTTTGCAAGCCCGTGTGAGGTGTGTGTTGGCAACAGAAGGGATGGGTTTTGGGGGAGAAGGATTTTAAGGCCTGTGGAGAGATTCCGTGTGTGGGCAGGCATTGGGAGAGCCTCGGAGCTGCCACAGGTTTGAGCACACACCAACAATGGGTTTTCCTGTCTGGAATAAGCCTGTAAAACTCCAAGGTGATGCAATGGAAGTCCAGGTTGTATTTGTCAGTGGAAAGAACTCCCTGCTGATAAAATCCTATGGATGGTTTATCTTGGCAAACGGGGAGAGGATGGTCCCGTTTTAAAGCCTGTGCATTGATGTTGTGTGGAGATGATTTTATGTTTTGTGCTGAGAACTTCAGATTTGTGCTGGGAGAGTTGGGATTGTTCAGCCTAGGGAAGAGAAGCTCTGGGGCTGCCCCTGGATCTCTGGAAATGTCCAAGGCCAGGCTGGACAGGGCTGGGAGCAGCCTGGGACAGTGGAAGGTGTCCCTTGGCAGGGGGTGCGATGAGATGGGCTTTAAGGTCCCTTCCCACTCCAGCCTTTCCCTGATCCAATAATTTATATATAATATAAATTCATACCTTTTTGCCTGTGCAGCTCTGTTCTTGAAAAACAATTTTCCAATCTGAATTGTTTTTCCTAAACTCTCTGCAAAGCCTCTGTTTATAAAGTGGGTATTAAAATGGGCTGAAAATTGTCTGGTCACAAAGTCAATGCTCTCAATTCCCATGCAAATGGTTCATTTTGTTCTTTAAACTGTTATTTACACACAGTAGTCTGTGAATGTTTATATGCAATGGAAATTCAACAAGTCCTGGGAAGGAACTGGCATCCAAGAGGCTTCAGTAAAATTGTGTGGTGCAGATTTCACAGTAGATGTGGTTAAAACCATTTTTCCCCATTTAGTTTGTCACTAATCGCTGCTTTCACTAATTACTTTTTTTGTCTTGAACAACTGCTTGGAACAGCTCCACAAAAGCCAATTCGTTGTGTTCATCATGCAAAATATGCCACGAGCAATTACACTGCACGAGCCCATATATTTAAAATACAATAAATCATCAGAACACAGACCAGAACTCATTTCTCTGAGTGCACATAGAAACTAATCCACGATTTTCCTAAGGTGGTTTTATGGCTGTGCCAACTTCCTGTGTCATAGCAGCATTTCCTGGTAAGGCAGAATGGATTCAAACTGAAAGAGAATGGGTTTAAATTGGATATTGGGAAGGAATTGTTCCCTGGGAGGGTGGGCAGGCCCTGGCACAGGGTGCCCAGAGAAGCTGTGGCTGCCCCTGGATCCCTGGCAGTGCCCAAGGCCAGGCTGGACAGGGCTTGGAGCAGCCTGGGACAGTGGGAGGTGTCCCTGCCCATGGCAGGGGTGGCACTGGATGGGCTTTAAAGGTCCCTTTCCACCCAAACCATTCTGGAATTCTGGGATTCTAAATCTGCTTATGCCTTATATTTGCAGCAATGGGAATGGTGTCTTGTGAGACAACAGGGAAATGAAGATGGGAGAGGAAAAAAAGGACCAGGGAGAGTCATGTGAATGATCCTGTTAATGAGAGATGGATTTTCCCTGTGCTCTGTATCAAGGTTGCCAACCTGCCCCTGTAACAGACCCTCTCTGTGCACATCTTCAGATCTGTGTTTGCCTTCATGATTTAATTCCTTAGATTTGCGTTCAGCATCTTTCCCAATGACTCCAGTGATTCATTTTGGGATGACAAACTCTGTATTTTTAGCCATTTTATCCCAGCTGCTGGGATAACTGCTGGGAGCAGAAGAGGCTACAGCCAGCGAGGCCCAAAGGGGAGGAGCCCAGCCTGGCTGCCAGACCCCCCCAGTGACTTTGATGGTTTGATGCTGTTAACAGATAAATTGCAAAATGATCCCAATGAGACAGGACTGACTGGGGAGCTCCTGACACCAGGACAAACAATATTCTGGAGTGTGGGAACGTGCCTGCTTTTATTTCTCTTCTATTAACACTTGTTTTTAGCAGATGATTTGCCAGAGCATCTGGAGGCCTGCAGCTGACTTGGCACATGGTGGAAAGCTTGTTTAGCCAGTGGATTATTTAGTTATTATTGGTTTACTTAGTTGTATCTGTCCTCCTGTTGGAGGTGTGTGCACGGGAAGGAAGGAGTGGAAATTGGGCCACCCAGACCTGGAGTCACAGAGAAGACCAAGCAGTTTCCTCCCTAAGAGCTTTCAGGAGAAAGCAGGGCAAGAGGACCTTGTGAAGGGGACCTAAATATGAGCCTTTTTTATACATTTAAGACAAGGAGCTCAAATTCTGAATAGGAGCGTGGCTCTGAATCCCTTTTGGAGATCAGCATTTCCCCCAGGAATTCCTGCGTGTGGGCTCTGAGGGTCCCTGGTGCACTTAGTGGGATGTGTGGAAATGATGGGAATGAGCCACAGATCAGCCTCTGCAGTGGGGTTACAGCAAAATTACCATAAAGAAAAGGTGGGATGGAGCTGAATTCCTCCTTCAGTTGATGTTGTCCTTGTGTCCCAGTGGGACGTCCCAGCTTTTGCTCCCTGGCCACCCACGGGCTCCTCTGTGGCTTCGTCCTTGTGTTTGAGTGCAGCACATCCAGCTCCATCTGCCATGAGGGACACCAGAGGGATGGAGCAGCTCTGCTGGGAGGAAAGGCTGGGAGATCTGGGATTGTTCAGCCTGGAGAGGAGAAAGCTTTGGGGTGACCAAACTGTGGCCTTCCAGGGCCTCAAGGAGCTCCAGAGAACATGAAGAGAGACTTGGGACAAGGGATGGAGGGACAGGACACAGGGAATGGCTTCCCACTGGCAGAGGGCAGGGAGAGATGGGATATTGGGAAGGAATTGTTCCCTGGGAGGGTGGGCAGGCCCTGGCACAGGGTGCCCAGATTTGCTGTGGCTGCCCCTGGATCCCTGGCAGTGCCCAAGGCCAGGCTGGACATTGGGGCTTGGAGCAGCCTGGGACAGTGGAAGGTGTCCCTGCCCATGGCAGGGGGGGGATTGGGTGGGCTTTGAGGTTCCTTCCCACCCAAACCAGTCTGGGATTCCAGGATGTTTCCTTGGCCAAAGCCGGTGGAGGGTGGCTGGGTGTCCCACTGGGCTCTGGTGACAGTGTGACCTGGTTGTGGCCCTGGGGACCAGGGCAGAAGATCCACCCTGGAGCATGCTTGATTTGCATTGAGATTCAGCCACTTCCTGGTAGAACCTAGTGATGCTGTTGGTCCATGGTAATCCATGGTGATCCACAATGATCCATGGTGATCCATGGTGATCCATGGTGATCCATGGTGATCCACAATGATGCATGGTGATCCATGATGTTCATGATGATCCATGGTGATCCATGGTGATTCATGATGATCCACAATGATCCACGGTGATCCATGATGATTCATGGTGATCCATGGTGATCCATGGTGATCCACGATGATCCATGGTGATCCAAGCTGTGGTGGCCCTTGGAAGCCCTGATCTTGGTGTGCAGCACAGGAGGTTTTGGGGACACGGAGCAGCAGATCCAGGACCTCACCTGCTGAGAGAGCTCTGTCCACCTTCCCATGCTCACATCAGGCTGGGAATTAAATTTCCATGGGGAAAATAAGCAAAATTTCCATTCCTGTCCAATACATCTCCAGTGGCCTTGGTTCACCTGATTCCTTCTCTTTTTTTGCCTCAGATCTTTTAATCCTGTTCATTAAGTATTTCATTAGTTGCACTCATCCCTCAGTTAATCTGTTATCAAAAAAAGATAATTGAATTTAACTTCCCAGCACAACCCACCTTTAGATGGATAAAATTCCATGCTAATGACTTGGTTTGCTTCTATTAATTTTAAGAACTCCAGTAATAAGGCTGAGAATATTCTTCCATTGACATGAGATGTAAAATATTGCGTATCCCAAGGAAATACTTCTCAAATAGTGCAAACAAATGTTGTGGTAGAAAACAGAATGGTGTTGAAATGGGAGGGGTTTTGCTTGGTTTGAAGGCAGATTGGGAAGATAAAGCATTTATGGAATATTTTGGATGTTCCATCCCTGTACTGCTGAGAAATAGGGTTGTGTTTAGAGCTTTTGCAGTAAAGATAAATCTTTGTAAGAAGAAGAGAATTCCTCCTAAATCATTGCTTCCAGCAGTAAAAAGCTTTGGGAATGCAACAGCCTTTGGTGTGGGGACTTTATATTGCTCAAAGTATTTTCATTGCAGACAGGTAACAACAGACAGGGAGTCTGTAATGAGTAAGTGTGTTGATAAATGAATGATGGGCCAATAATTAATGAGCAGCTTTAACCCTGTGTTTGTCCCTAGGGGGTGACCCAGATGATTTGGGGGAGAAGGCAGGAGGGGAGCAGGTCAGGATCCTGCAGCCTGAATTTTGTGGAGCCGTGTGGAGTTTTTTCACTAAGAGCAACTGTTAAAGTCCCTCACAAGCTGAATATTTGCAAATAACTTCAGCTTTCCCAGCAGCTGCCTGTTCAAATCCCTCATGGATGCTTCAGAAATCTCACTTAGGATATTTAGTGTGTTATCCTGTAAAATCAGCGGCGTTGCACAGAATAGAACATGAGTGTTGCATAATCCCTTCTGCTGGGGGGAGGGCAAACCCCAAAGCCTAAAGCAGTCCAAATACAGACCTGGGTTCCTTAGGATGTCTCCCATCTCCAATAACAATTGCAATTTCTGCTTTTATCCCAGAATCTTGGAATGGTTTGGGTTGGAAAGGACCTTGAATCTCATCCAGTCTCACCCCTTGCATGAACAGGGACATTTTCCACTATCCCAGGTTGCCCCAAGCCCCATCCAACCTGGCCTTGAACTTTTTTATGTGGGAAAGGAGATGAAAGAGAGGGGGGAAAACCTCCTACAACTTTTTTTGATTAACACAGTTTTCAATTCCCATTCCCAATGTGCTTTCCCCTTCCACAGTCTTTTTAAAGCCATATCCTCATGGATGGGCTTCCATTTGTGTGCAGCATTCGGGAATGGGAATCACTTGCCAGCCTAAATTTGATGGGCTTGCTCCATCTGCACATGGTGGTTTTTACAGGAAAACTACAGTGTGGGGATTTCCCAGCTCTTCCAAGCTCACTGTTCTGAAAGAAAAAGGGAAGGACTTTTCCACATAGGTTCCTTATTTTTAGGAAGAAATTCCTCGTATCCTCCTGGAAGGTAGCAGTGAGGATGGATCTTTGATTTTGTATTTCCCCCTTAAAATAATTCCTAAATCAGAAAGATTAACATTTTCGAAATGGAAGGAGTGCAGTAGGAAGGGTGATGCATGTATTTTTGGCCAAATAATGCATATGTTTTTTGGCAAATATCTCCTGGCTGCCATTCATTCAAATGCCCTGGACAGGTGTGGATGAGTCAATCCCTTACGTCAGAGATGGGCTTTAAAATGGAAAGGCAGCTTTGCCACAGGAATATCACCCTCAGAGTTTCTTTTCCCTGTAGGAGATGAATCCCAAATTAAAAAAGCCCAGGGCAGAGCAAATGCACCCCTGGTTTAGCACCCCTGGGCCATTCCAGCAGTGGTTGTGCAGAGCAATATTCATAAATCAGGATTTGCAGCAGGAAGCACCAAGCTCAGATCGGGTTTTATTTGCAGTCGTGCCTTTGTTCAAGTGGTGTTTGCCAAGAAATGGAATTCTCTCGTGGGGCTGGCACGTCACAGCTCATTTGTGCTGCTGTGGGAGAAGTGCCACCTCTGTCCCACATCCTGCCATGGGCAGGGACAGTGACAGCAGCCCTGGGGACAGCTCCTTCCTCCCACAGCCTTGGACAAGGGATGGAGGGCCAGGACACAGGGAATGGCTTCCCACTGCCAGAGGGCAGGGATGGATGGGATATTGGGAAGGAATTGTTCCCTGGGAGGGTGGGCAGGCCCTGGCACAGGGTGCCCAGAGAAGCTGGGGCTGCCCCTGGATCCCTGGCAGTGCCCACGGCCAGGCTGGACATTGGGGCTTGGAGCAGCCTGGGACAGTGGAACGTGTCCCTACCCAGGGAAGGGGCAGGAATAGATGATCTTTAATTGCCTTCCAACCCAAACCAGTCTGGGAGCCTTTGTTACACCTTGAACACACCCAGGCTGTATTCAGGGTTCTCCGAGGGGATATTATTCCTGTAACATTAAATAAAAAAAGAACTGACTGAAATTGTGGGATGTAGAGTAGGAAAAGCCCATCTCCTCTTCTATTTTTGCCTGCACACAGGCACTGTCCCTGTCAGTGTGTCTCAGTCACCACTTATGATAAATGCAATATTTGTGCCCTTCATATAAAAATGGGATCATTCCCAAGGAGGTCTGGAGATGCTTTTATTAGAAAGTGTCCTTTATTAGAAAGCATATCAATAGGGGAATGGGGAATGGGAGGACATCTCTATTTATACTTTTCACTATTTTCTGATCATTAAATGCTCTGTAACTCCATCTCCAGCCCTCTCAAGTGGCATCATAAAATTAATTGGTTACCTCTGGAAAGAGGCAGAGCTCAGGCACCGAGGGTTTGACAGCTGGGATCTCAGATGCTGCGGGAATGCAAAACAATTCTGCTTTCCATCCTCAAGCAGGCTCTGGGAGTGTGAGATCCATGAGCGATGTCAGGGATGCCAATTGCACCAGGAGAGGCTAAGGGAGCTGGGAAAGGGGCTGAGCCTGGAGCAAAGGAGGCTCAGGGGGGACCTTGTGGCTCTGCACAAGTCCCTGACAGGAGGGGGCAGCCAGGGGGGGTCGGGCTGTGCTGCCAGGGAACAGGGACAGGACAAGGGGAAAGGGCCTCAAGCTGTGCCAGGGGAGGCTCAGCTTGGACAGCAGCAGGAATTTCTCCATGGAAAGGCTGCTCAGGCCTTGGCAGGGGCTGCCCAGGGAGCTTTGCAGTGCCCATCCCTGCAGGTGTCCAAGGAATGTGGATGTGGCACTTGAGGACATGGCTTAGTTGTGGCCTTGGCAGTGCCGGGTCAGTTGCTGGACTTGATGACCTTGGGAGGCTTTTCCAACCTTCCTGATTCCATGAAGAGCACAGCACCTCTGTGGCTGCTCTGCTGGGAGTGATCCACACCCTTCCCTCCAAGCAATGCTGGAAGATCTCACACTGAACCCATTAAAACAACCCAGCCCTGACCTGAAAGGTGCAGTTTCCAGAGGTTAATCCCTTAGGAATTGTGTGCTGGTTGGTTCTGACGTGGAAATTTGATGTTACTGTTAAATCAAACCGCTTCATTACCTGATCAGATCCAGCGTTTTCCTCTTCCCACGGAAGCTGGAGGCAGCTCTGCTGCTGGAAAAAGAGGGAAAAACCCTCTCGTTGGCTACAGAAGAGATGTCAGGAAACTATTCCCGAGTGGTTTGTTTTCCTTTAAAATGATATAATTTCCCCTGTTACTTCTGGCACGGGGATAACCCCCGTGTGCTCACATTAACAAATTAATTAGAGCAGCCCCAGCAATGCCACTTGTCACAATTACACTGAGGAGCTTAAAATGTGCAAACCTCCCCAAATTAATTGCAAAGCTATTTCATATATGAAAAGCTCAAATTAATCATTAACCTAATCATTTTTATTCCAACATCATTTCTTTGTTAAAAACGAGCCATTTTAATTGGATAATGAGGTGCCAATGCCACTCAGGAATTGTGCATTCCCCAAGCTGATGGGAGGGAAGGGAGCAGGGCAGATGCTGCTCCAAATGCCTCCACATTTTATTCTGATAAATCCTTCATTTATTCCCAGCTGGCTTTGGAGTTTCTACAGCAGTTCCTGTGTGCTGTCATTTCCCCACTTGATATTGTTGTCACCTGATTCTTGTGAGCCCAAAAGGGATGCTCATCCCCCTGGGCAAGACCCAACCTCTGGTCCCCTGGCAGCAAACAGAAATGAGCAAGGGGTGCATGAGAGATTACTGGATTAGCACCAAACCCTGAGGATGAAAACAACTGGATTTTTCCAGAAAAAATGAAGGCTTTCACCTCAGAAACCTAGAAAATATTATTGGAGGCATAGTCAGAAAAAAACACATTTAATAGAGTTGCCAGATACCTCATTTTTAGGAGCCTGCTTTTCCCATAAAAGAATTTTATATTTTTTAAAGAAAGCATGGCAGAAGGAAGAATACCATGGTGCTTTATGCCTAGCAGGAGAGTAATTCATAGAAATAAAGAAGCCTCCATAACACGTTAATCCTCGTTGAAAATATATTTCCAAACAGGAATTGTGCCATGCTACCCAAAATGGGAGCTGCTTTTCCTCTGCCTTTGCTGTTGGACAACCCACCCCAAACCCACAGTGCTGCAGCACCACTGGAATGGTTTTCTCCAGGCTAAAACAGGAGGGCAAAATAACCAGCTAGGAAGGCTGAGAATTGGGATTGTTCAGCCTGAAGAAGAGAAGCTCTGGGGTGAAATAACTACGGTCTTCCAGTGCCTGAAGGAGCTACAGAGAAAATGGAGAGAAACTATTTGCAAGGGATGGAGTGCCAGGACAAGGGGGAATGGCTTCCCACTGCCAGAGGGCAGGGCTAGATGGGATATTGGGAAGGAATTGTTCCCTGGGAGAGTGGGCAGGCCCTGGCACAGGGTGCCCAGAGAAGCTGTGGCTGCCCCTGGATCCCTGGCAGTGCCCAAGGCCAGGCTGGACATTGGGGCTTGGAGCAGCCTGGGACAGTGGAAGGTGTCCCTGCCCATGGCAAGTGTGGAATGGGATGGGCTCTGAGGTCCCTTCCATCCCAAACCATTCTGGGATTCCCCCTCCCCATCAGAGGGCTGGAGTTTGAGGTATGACTGAAATGTGGTTCCTCCCTTCCTGCCCTGTGCTGCAGCATCTCCTCCACACCAGCCCCGTCCTCATCCCCTGTGCTCCCACTCCCAGCCCTGGCCTGGCCTCCCCTCCTTGCCCTCTGGAGCCACTGAGAAATGAGTAAATTAAGTGGGTAATTATTTCCCTGCCTGGTGGCACATGTGGGTTAAGTGGATGAACTCACTCCCCAAGCAAATTCCTTCCAGAGCTGATAATTGGAGAGGGATATCCACTGTCCTGGTGCATTCCCACACGGCTTTGTATGATCTTTTCTGCCAGGTGTTAGCTCATTTTTATATTAAATCAATCCAAACCTGCAACGTGTCAAAATATTGTTTGAGAAGGAGGAGCAGGAATCTAGTGAATTTTTTTAGGAGTTGAAGGGTTCAGTAGGGCTTTAAAAAAGTCCAGTGTCCTGTCCTGGTGAATACCTGGATTGATTTGGGCACCAAGCCTGTTAAACAGGTGCTTTTGTAATCCCCATCCTTACACTTAGCTCTTGGAGGAGAAAAGGAAATACCACTGGAAAACAGTTTGCCTGTCAGCTGCTCACACTTAAAGAGTGAAAGAAACCAGGATTTCATTGAATGCCTAAATCACTGACATCTCTGTGGGCTTGCCTATCAAATTCCAGCACCATTAATCCAAAACCTGATACTTTTGTCATGGAAAGAGGTATTTTCCAGGCTGCTTTTGGGTTTGTCAGAGCTCATGGCTCCAGGAGTCAGCTGCAGCACAAACAGGACGTGCAGCATCTTGAGCTGGTTTAATGGGATATTTTCTGGGTGTTGTAGGGTCTTCTTTCCCCTCACACTCTCAGTGGTTGTGCCCTCCCTCTCTGAGGAGCATCCTGAATGTGATGCTTTGTGTGCCCTGTGGCACTGGAGAGTGATGTGCTTTATTATTTAATTTGCCTAATATAACACGGTATTAACCCAAATTCTCTGCTAACACCACATCAGGGCTCTCCCCTGCACCGAGGCATTGCTGCTGCTGCTGCAGCTTTCATGACTTTTCTCTTTGTGCTGCCTTCACATCATCTCCACTCCTAATTAGAAACAGAGGCTGTTAATTAAATATTTCCCCAGTGTTTAATTAAATATTTGTCCGGTGCCTGTGAGCAAAGCGTGGACCTGCTCCGAGATCACAGGGTTTGTTCTCCCTCAGCGGGACAGCGCTTGGATCTCCCCAGGAAACTCTGGGATATGGGGGAGCTCCTGCTCTGTGTGTGCATGGGAAGCAGCTGGGCTGTGCACAGACAGCCAGGGGAGGTGAGTGTGTGCAGCCCAGTGTTATCCCTGGGCTGGGATCTGTCAGCTCTGCTGGCACAGAGCCTCACAGGGGGAGCCTGGAGCCCTTCTGGGGAGGTGGGCACGGAGACAGCATCCCTGGGAGAGCTCCCACTCCTGGGAAAACAGCCTTCATCTTCCACTGATGGATGGATGGGTGGATGGATGGATGGATGGAGGGATGGATGGATGGATGGGTGGATGGATGGATGGATGGGTGGATGGATGGAGGGATGGATGGATGGAGGGATGGATGAGTGGATGGATGGGTGGATGGATAAAAGCAGGAGGGAAGGGTGAAGGCTGCTGATCTCTCAGTGTCAGCTCTGAAGGAACCCTCATTTCCATCGGTNGTCCCCAGTCCCTTTCCAGCTCTCCTGGAGCCCCTTTAGGCTCTGGCAGGGGCTCTGAGCTCTCCCTGGAGCTTCTCCTCTCCAGGCTGAACAATCCCAGCTCTCCCAGCCTTTCCTCCCAGCAGAGCTGCTCCATCCCTCTGCTCATCCTGGTGCCTCCTCTGGGCTCTCTCCAGCAGCTCCAGGTCCCTCCTGTGCTGGTCCCAGGGCTGGGGCAGCTCTGCAGGTGGGGTCTCACCTGAGCACAGGGGCAGAGGGGCACAATCCCCCCTCCCCTGCTGCCCACGGTGCTTTTGGTGGATTCCCTGCAATTCCCTGACATTCTCAGGAGCTCTGGGACTGGATTTGATGAGGTCTGTTGGAGGAAACAGGGAATTACAAATCCAGGCATTTCTCCCCCATGGTGCTTAACCAGGGGCTGAAGAGTTTGGAGCTCCCCCAAATCCCCAACCCCTTTTTACTCCTCCAATCCCCTCTGTATTTACTGCTTTGCTCCTTCAAGTTGCCTTTCCAGATTTTTCCTGTTTTAGAAGGATTATTGAGGTTTAGCCACTGCTTTGCACACCAGATGGCTTTTTTTTTTTGATTAATTCCAGTAATTTTGTTGTTGTTGCTCCTCACTGCTCTATTGCTGCCACACAACACATTTCTGATGTTATTAAGTTTTGCAGAAAGAACAGTGGGGAGGAAATCCACAACTTAAGGAGTTGAAAATAAACCAAAAACCCTTCAGTAAAATGAAAAACACTACAACATAATATTTTCTTTTCCATTAAAATCCCATTTTTTAAAGTATTGCAGAAAAGGCTCCCTCTTCTCTTTCCACTCTGTGACTTCATGGGTGAAGCTCTGACATCTAAAATAATTTTGTATTTCCCCCTTTATGATGAGAAGAGGTTATTGATTCCAGGGGGGGCAGGACTTCGATAGCACTGCTGATGGTGGAAGTGTTTGGAAAGAGGGTTGGGAATTACAATCCAAGGTTTCTCTGATGGTTTGCTTGGGGTGGCCTTTCCAGGGACTCCTGGGAAGTGCTTGGCTCCCTGGCCCTGCACTCAGGCTGGAATGAAAAGGGCTTTGCTTGGAGAAGGGAAATCTTCCTTAGACCTTTTCTCCTGCATCCCTCTAGGAATTCCCCAACTTTTCCTGGGTTAGCTCGAATTTTAACTGGTCACAACTCAGGAAAAACAAAAGAAATCCAATTTCTCAACATTTTCAAACAGCTCAAGGGTGTAGTGACAGCAAGATGTGGCTTCTTCCCATCTTGCTGCAGGTCCTGGAGCAGGAGGGAAGGATTTTGGGATAGCCATGCTTTGCTCAGTGGCAGTTACTGACTCTCCTCTTCTGCTGTAAAACCGTGTTTTGTACCTGAAATCCATGGGATCCCAGTGCTGATGGGTTATTTTGCCATCTTTTAGCCAGCCAAGTGAGATGCCAGGGAGTTGGCACCAGCTGCTCCCTCTGGAAGTGCTGGCTGGTGCTGGAGTGGGATTCATTTTATTGGAGAAGTCAGGGTATTGTAGCTGTGTGCCTGTGACTGACACAGGTCAAAAACCTGTGTGAATTTTAATGATTTTGGTAGTTTTTATATTCATCTCCAGAGGAGCTGCTTCCAAAGGCCATTTGTGATTTCTCCAGGGTGTGAGGATGGAACCAGCAGCACGTCCCTCCTCTGCCTGCAAGGGAACAAGGCGCTAGATGTCTTTTCTGCAGTGGCCCAGCTGCCAGGAGCTGTGTCTGTGGGGTCCCTGCTGTGGCTGCAGCTGCAATGTGCAGTGCTCTGTGCCTGTGTGTGACCCACAAACCACAGCCGTGCTCTCTCTGGGGCTGTTTCCACTTCTCTCCTCCTCTGCCTCCTGCTGGAGTGGTGGGAACTCATAAATCATTGTTGCTGGGAGCATTCCTGCTCTCCAAATCACTTCTGGTTGCTGCCGTTTCATCCAGGCAGGGCTGGAGGCAGAGAGCAGCTTTTGCTCTGTAGCTTTGCAGCATTTTCAGTGCCATTCCTGGCTTTTTTCAGTCACCAGCTGCAGACCAAAGTTACTGGAATCATGGAATGTGCTGAGCTCGGAGGGACCCACAGGGATCATTGATCCAGCTCCTGTCCCTGCCCAGACACCCCAACAATCCCACCCTGGGCATCCCTGGGAGCTCTGTCCAAACCCTCCTGGAGCTCTGGCAGCCTCAGGGCCGTGCCCATTCCCTGGGGAGCCTGGGCAGTGCCCAGCACCCTCTGGGGGAAGAACCTTTCCTGATCTCCAGCCTGACCCTGCCCTGGCCCAGCTCCAGCCCTTCCTTGGGTCCTGTCCCTGTCACAGAGGGCAGAGATCAGAGCTGCCCTTTGGAGGAGCTGCAGATCTCCTCTCAGCCTCCCTCTGCTCCAGGGAGCTCAGTAAGAGCTCTTTTGGCACTCCAAAGTTTTTTTGTGTATGGAATAAGCTGGGATAGGTTATCCTACCAAGGCTCCCAGCATCCCTGGTGTGGCAGGAACAGCTCTGGCAGTGCCCAGGGGATGAGCAGGGCAGAAGTGCAGCCCCACACGAGTTGCTGTGACTTGAAGCCAACCCAGGGCTCATTCCTTATCTCC
The DNA here is from genome assembly GCA_013400955.1 of Drymodes brunneopygia. Classification (NCBI taxonomy): domain Eukaryota; kingdom Metazoa; phylum Chordata; class Aves; order Passeriformes; family Petroicidae; genus Drymodes; species Drymodes brunneopygia. Next base: position 24,565 of record VZTZ01020294.1, on the reverse strand, counting down.
TGGCTCTGTGGTTGCCCAGAGAAGCTGTGGCTGCCCCTGGATCCCTGGAGTGTCCAAAGCCAGGTCAGACAGGGCTTGGAGCAGCCTGGGACAGTGGAAGGTGTCCCATGTTGGAATGTTGGAACAAGATGGGATTTTAGGGTCCTTTTTAGCCCAAACCCCGCTGGGATTCCATGATCAGTTTAACTTTGAAGAATTCTGAATATCAGATGGTGACTGTGTCCTTACTCCTTTGCTCTCTGTGAATTTTAGCGCCAAACCACAGAGCCAGGGATATTTTTCTGGAGCACGTGGCAGGAATTTACCCAGGAATGTGGTAGCCTTTAGCAGATCTCTCCCTGTTTGTATCCAAGCTTGGAAAACTGCTGGCAGGAGGACTTTGCGTGATTGTGTTTTAGTTGGGAGCAGCTTTCCAAGCCGTGATTCCTTACAAAGTGATGAAGGATGATCCCTTGGACTGGATGTCAGCCTCTTAAGCTCCTCTGCTGGCTCTCACTGTGGTTGCCTTTGGCAAACCCCCTCCTTCCTGGGCTGTTTTGATAAAATGAGATAATTTGTCAGTGTTTGTACAGCGCTTCAGGGACTTCAATTTTCATGCTTCAGCAACTGGATGAGGTGACTTCAGTCAAAAGTGGGTTTATCTGAGGAGTATTAAACTAAATTTGTCTCATTAAGCCCAGCCTTTCTCTTGTTTTCCCAAAAATGATGCTGGCAACTGCAGCTTTATCTCCTCACCAGCGCAGGGCAATAATTGCTTTGGAAATGATACTTTTCCTCCTTTGAATGCCAGTTTCTTCATGGTTTCTGGGAGAAATCCCTCCTCCTCCCCATGTAATACCCTTCTCTTGTTCTACATGGAGCAGCCACTCCTGTTCCAGTCCACAAACCTTTCCCAGCTGTTTCTGTCCTGGGGAATCCTCCTTCCTTCCTTCCCCCTCAAGGCAGATGAAATCAAACTTTTTTAGATGTACAAGAGCCTCTCTCTGTTTTTTGAAGCTTCCCAATGTTTTTTGAAGCAGACCTTGGGAGGTGTCCCAGAGAGAAACCTCGAACTGAAGATGCAAAATCCTTCTGATAAAGTTTGAGTTGCATTTAAATAATTCAGTTTTTCCATGAGAGTCCCATTGGCTCAGACTTTCCTTAAAAAGATGATGGTGATGGAGCTTAGTGGGAAAAAGGTGATTTTCCATGAATGGGGCAAAGAGGTTCTTTAAAGTTTGGGGAGGGGGGGTTGTGGTTCTTTTTATGGGGTTTTGTTTTTTTTTTTTCATTTTTGATCCATTAACAATTTTTCAGAGTCAGAACCCAATATTTTGGGTTCGAAATATTCTTAAAGCCTCTGCCTTGATTTAGTTCCCAATTGCTGCTACTTTGAAACGCTGGTGACGCTACATAAAAGGCTCCTGCGAGTGATAAAAGGGATTATCTGCAGAAATGTGGTTATTGTGTTGGTAATTATGCTGTCATCAAAGCCTTGCCATGCTTGAGCAGGCATGAATTCAAGGTACATGTCCAGAACCCTGCTCTGGGGAGGTTGTTATTATTTCAGGTATCTCAGTGCTCATCTCAAACCCTTCTGTCACCAGACCCTACAGTGAAGTGACAGAGCTGTGGGGCTGCAGGGTCTGGGGTTAAGGACAGGATTTGATCTTCCCTGGGCAGGAAGACAAAATGTTCCTTCTTGGCTGTGATGTCCTTCAAAAGTCCAGTCAGAAGGCTTTGCTTTGTTGTTCAGCACCCAGGCAGGACCATCCTGTCCCCCAGGAGCTCCTCTGGCCACCTCAGCCTTTCTCTGGAGATCTCCATCCCCAAGGACAGCTCAAGATCCAGCCCTAACCCTTGCCTGGCTCCTTGGGCATCATCCCACAGGAGTTTTTAAGGGATGTGGGGTGTTAAATCAGAAATTAGGAAATATTTCTTCATGGAAAACATGGTCAGACCTTGGAAGGGGCTGCCCAGGGAGGTGGTGGAATCCCCATCCCTGGAATTGTTCAAAAGTCATGTGGGATGTGGCACCTGGGGACATGGATTAGAGGTGGCCTTGGCAGTGCTGGTTGGACTCTGATCTCAGAGGGCTTTTCCTAATCCTAAAGGATTCTGTGATTCCATGGCATGGTGAGGGCCTTTCTCCAACCTGAGCATCCACCTGGATGAATTTTGAAGAGCTGAAGAAAATCCTGGGACCATTTTGGCTCCTTAAAATGTGATTTTTAGGGAGTGAATTTCTGTAGTTGGATCCCAGATAATTCCCATGAAGGGAGGATGGGGTAACTAAGAAATCTTTATTAAAAATCCAGAGGAGTGAGATGATTTTCAGCTCCTCGTTTTCAATTCCCAGGGCCTCCACTGAGTGCCTGGATGCTTCATCACAGCATAAAAATTTACAGGATTTTGCACTGTTGTAATGACAACGTGATTTGTTCTTCCTCTTAAGTGGAAGCAGCAATTTATTCCTTGGGGTAAGGGGGAAACCAAACCAAACAGGAAGAAAATAACAGATTAAAGGCTGAAAATCATCTTTTTGTGTGTATCAGCCTCAAATAGATGGTGTAATATTCCATGTAAGAAGGTGAAATATTCCATGGATAGTTTTGTCCTGCAGCTTCCACAGGATCAGCTGGGGCTGCTGTTGGTCCAGCAGCTGAAAAAGCTGGGAAGCTGAAAGGAAAAAGCAAAGTGTGGAAAAGCAGATGAGCACATTTTTTGAATAACATAAGATTAATCCTTGAACTCCCTGTTTTCATGCTGGATTTCAAAGGCAGGAATAACACAGCCACCCATCTGAAGCAGCAAGAAACCCCTCAGCTTCATCCTTCCAGAAATGTCTAGTTTTTGGTGCCATTTGTAATCATGGTTCTTTAAACAGAGGTAGATTTTTGCTGCCTTCGTTTGAAACCTGTGGGGAATTCTGGGGGATCCATTTCTCACAAAGGAAATGGTGCAACCACAGGGGATTCTGTGCACTCAGGTGCTTTACACCTTGGGTGACCTGTTACCAAAAAAATATGGAAGCAGCCTCCTCTGAGCAGTTTTCCAAATCTGTAAATTGTAAGATTTTGTTGAGGAAATGCCATTTGTAAATATTTCTAACTCATATAATTGCCATAGATCTTAAAAACTCCTTTCTTCTCTCTGATGCAAGTTGGTGAGTTTGTATCAGTAGAGAAAATTGCCTCAAAATCATCCTCGGTCTCTGGAGTGGTCTGTGTCAAATGCCAAATTAGTGGAGAAACCTAATTATGCCTCTGCTCTAATTACATCAGCACAACTTCACATGTCCTCGGGAACCAGCATCCCAAACTCCATCTCTGGGCTGAATCTGGCAGCTTATCCAGGCTTTTGACACTCCCAGTGGGGATGTTAATTCCAGGAGATTTTTCACAGCCGGAGGTGTGAGGACAAACTATCCAACATTAGGGAAAAAAAAGACATGAAAACTCAGCTTTTTATTTATCCCAGTGAAGCAGGTTGGGATGTCCATGTCTGAGAGAGCCAGGAGTGACCATGAGAGTTTGGGTGGGAACAGGATGATTTGTAAGGTCCCCTCATCCCCAACCATTCTGGGATCCTCTCACTGAACTCATCTGAAACTCATTGACATCAGACCTTTTACTAATAACCCCCCATCAGTAATATATTATTATATCTATTATCTATTTTCATTAATACCATGATTTCCCAGGCTCCTGCAGGATTTTCATTCCTACTGCTGGAAATCCAAAGCACCCCATGGTTGTTCAGCCAACCCCAGGTGAGAATCTCACCTGGCTTTGATGGGTGTTAATATTAAGGAGAAGGAGAGAGGGAATGCACCTGGCATGGAAATGAAGGAATGAAGGAATGAATGAATTAATTAATTAATTTCTAGGATTGAAAGGAGAAAAGGAGAAGGTGTCGGGTGAAGTTACCAGGATCTGTCAGCATTCCCTGAACTGGTTTGCAGAATTAACAACAGCTCCAGATGAAAGTGGCTGTTTGAAATTAAGAAAAATCTGGACTAAATATGCAAATAAGCTGCAACAGCTGGCGAGACCTTTGTGGGGGCACTTCAGTGATGCTCAGAAATTCCTGCACATCTGGAGGAGGATGTGTGGCAGATGGTGTTGCTCAAGGCTTGTGAACAATTCCTGGCTAAAATAGTGGTTATTTTATTTAATTCCCAGCTGAACCTAGCACAAAACAGACTGTGGGATCAACAGAGCATGCTAAATGAACAAAGGATTTGGGAAAAAGGAGGGAATACTGCATCCAGCCAGGCTGGGAAATAGATAATGCATCCACCCAGGGAATGTGGGAAGTTTGGCATTTGAGCCACAGCACTTGGTTAAATTCCATAGCAAAGCCAGCCCTTGGCTAAGGCAGGTCCCACCTTTGGAGTTCAATAATTAGATTTAATTAGAAATCCGGGTTTTTATGGTCAGTCCTTAGTGCTGCTCCTGGGAATGAGATGGGGAGGAAGTTCTGTAGCAAAAGGAAAAACGGAGTGGCCAAACTTCTTGTATCACCTACAGCCACTTGTTGTGTTCCCTGCTTTTTGCTCCCGCTGGGATCTCGGCAGGCGAGCGCTAGCACGACCCTGGAAAGCCGTCAGCCTCACGTTTGGGGAGGCTTCCCCAGGGAGCCGGTGATGAGCTCTGCTAGTCTGCGCCGAGCTGAGGCGGTGGAGCCCTCAGAGCTTAGCAGGAGAGCAAAGAACTTCCCAAAGCAGGAGGACTCTTAGTACGAGCATTTGGCAGGTTTATTACCCCCAAGGGTGATGCCTTTTCCTGGTGTTAGGAAATAAAAGCTCAGACAGGGTTAGAGGGCTGGGGGTTGTTTACCTCGGTATTTTAATAGGATCCCATTCGATGGCTTCTGCCGTCCAGGTGGAACGCGTCGCAAAAGCCCCGTCCCCCCAGTTGAGTATACAATTAAAGATCTTACACATTAGCATATCTAACTAGAGGGCCCAATAAGGGGCTAGGGTGGGCTAACTTCTAGTTTACAGAATCCATCNTCCAAGGAAACTCAACACTAAGAGAATAATAACTAAAATCCAAAGCAGAGTTTTTAAGATCTGGCCAACCCAGTTTTGGACTCCTCACCCATGAAAGGGTTTGTCCAGCCAGTCGCCGTGTTCTTCTTGTAATTGGTGAAGTTGGTTCCGCATAAGTTGAATGTTTCGAGAGATGCTCTGGGCATGTGAGGAGAGGTCAAAGCAGCAAAGTCCCTCAAACTCCTCGCACTCGTGGCCGTGGAGAAGGAGCGAAAAATCGATGGCTGCGCGGTTCTCTCCAGAGTAATTCGTGGAATCATGGAATATCCTGAGCTGGCAGGGACCCCCAGGGATCATCCAGTCCAGCCCCTGTCCCTGCACAGACACCCCAACAATCCCACCCTGAGCACCATCCCTGGGAGCTCTGTCCGAACTTAATTCCTGTGGACCTGATTAACCAGGAGCACTGCAAACCAAGGGGATGAACTATTTCAGCTTTTAGGTTAATATTCTGTCACTATTTCAACATCTTTGTTCCTGGAAAATGATATTGCAGGGTTATCCTGCTTTTTAGAGCCAGGAGCAATAAAAACATTCCTTGTGCAATACTGAAGATTCCTTGCCATTCATTGGGAAAGCAGGATGTGCCAGTGGGACTTTTAATTTCCTGTGCTAGCACCAAACTTCATCTGTCATTTGCTGCTTTGGGTTTTCCAGGGATTTGGTAAGATTTTTAGGGACTGGGGATAGTTTTTTAGCTGAGCATGACAGGAAATTCCCTGTTTAATTGATTAAAGGAGTGTGATGCACGTTAAGACATTTGAATATTCATGAGCCTTTTATGATTTAATTACAGATAATGGCCCAGCTTTGTAGCTGTCAGTTAAATGAGAGGTTAAAGGTATGAATTGTAAGAATTGGAAAAATAATATTTTGTTATTCTTGTGAAAGAACAGCTACACCTGATTCAATGCTAATATTTATAACTTAACTAAATATTTATAACTTAACTAAGAGTGGATTGGAATATAAAAATAATATGAGATAAATGCTAGAATTAGAAATACACTCCTTTATGGTAAAATTGCTGCTCCATTTTAGTTTGTCCACCTTTTCTCCCCATGGCAGAGCTCTTCCCTGTTATTTTCCTTTCTCTTTTTGGCAAACACAGGTGCTTTGCACCTTGTGGGGTTTGAGTAGAAAGCCTCTTCCTTGAGTGCCTGCTTTCCATGCTCCTAATTCCTGTCTCACATCCTGGGCTGCATTTCGGGTCAGGATTTTGATTTGTCAGAGAAGAAAGCAAGGATTACATGTGAGAGAAGCCTGTGAACCCTTTTAGCTGTGGGAAGAGGTGTTCTTTTAGGGCAGGAGTTGGATAACCCAGGACCAGGTTTCTCCCCTTATCTCCACAAGAACCTGGAGGTGAACAGTGGGATCCTTTCTCCTGTTATCTCTTCCTTGGAATGCAGCATCCATGGACAGGCACCCTCTGAGCTCCTGTTCACAGCTGTACAGGTCCTACAAAGGGCATTTTCATTCCACCTTGGACAAAAGCAGAGGAAATAATAACTCCAGTGCAATTTCTTCTCCCCTGCAGGCATTGGGAATGGGATCTGCTGGAAATCCCGCTTCTCCTGGCCAGCTCGAAATGAGATTTCCCCCCTCCAGCACTGGCTTTTTGATAAAAACTGATGTCAGTTCTCTTCAGATATTGCTGGGAACAGCTGATGTCAGAGCAATCCCTGCACATGAGCTGCCCTGCTGGATGTTTTTGGGTTGCTGGAGTGTGAAAGGGCTGGAGTTTCCAGGAGTTTCCCACCCCGCTGTGTCCCTGTCCCTGCTGGGCTGTGCTGCCCATCCCGCGGGAACACTCGGAGCTCCCACTCCCGTTTCCCTTTCCCCTCACCTCCCCAGGAGCTCAAGCACCACTCCAGCTCCGTGTGGAGCTCTCCTTCAGGGATGAAGTGGCATTGATCCTGGAGAGGATTAATCCCCAATGGACCCAAAGGAATTTAACTCCTGGGGAGGAGCTGCCACAGGCAGATGGGGCTCCAAATGCCCTTGGCTTAGCCTCTGGATGGGCACCCTGCTCCTTGCAGGCTTTGCAGAGACCTCCTGGTCTCATTTTTGACGTCCTGGTCTGGCACAAGTTTCTCTGGCAAAGAGATTTTCTCCCTAGGGCTGGCTGCCTGGAGTTCTTCCCTCAATCCGTTAATCAGTCCCTGCACTTTGAGGTGCAATATTCAGGTGGCAGATAAAAGCAGCAGGAAGATGGGAAGGCCCTTGGAATGCTTGGAGGAAGACCCTTGGAGCCAGACTTAGGGACAGAGGTGGCCATGGATTGTGCCATGGTTATTTTGCTCTACCAGGACCTTGAAATTGGAGACCAGGGGGTGCAATCCCAGGTGGGGCCATAGCAGAGCTTGAGCAGTAAGAGAAGGTAAAAACACCTTCTGTTCATAATAGAAATATTTTATGGGATTTTTTCTCACTGGGGTGGTAAAATTGGTCTTTGTGGATTTGGAATGGCAAAGAAACCAACCCAACCAAAGTGACTACTTTGGGGTAATTTTGATACAAAGGAGCTGGGAAAGGGGCTGAGCCTGGAGAAAAGGAGGCTCAGGGGGGACCTTGTGGCTCTGCACAAGTCCCTGACAGGAGGGGGCAGCCGGGGGGGTCGGGCTGTGCTGCCAGGGAACAGGGACAGGACAAGGGGAAAGGGCCTCAAGCTGTGCCAGGGGAGGCTCAGCTTGGACAGCAGCAGGAATTTCTCCATGGAAAGGCTGCTCAGGCCTTGGCAGGGGCTGCCCAGGGAGCTTTGCAGTGCCCATCCCTGGAGGAGCTCAGAAGATATGTGGATGTGACTCCTGGGGACAGTGGTGGCCTTGGCAGTGCTGAGTGAGTTGTTGATGACCTTGGAGGGTTTTTCCAGCCTCAGCAGTCCCGTGATCCTTGGATTTTGTGGTGGCTGTGGGTGAGCTCTGATCACCTGCCTGGCTCCTGCCACCACCTGGGTTGAACACAGCACCACACACAGATCCATCCAGCATTTTTGCTTTTCCCGACGTGAACTCCCTGAGGGAAGGCAGCAGAGCAGCAGGAGCCGTGTGTCACCGCGGGATGACGCGGGGACGAGCTGATCTGGCAAGTGAGGTGACTCAAACAAACCTCACCCCTCCTGTGGTGTCCTGTGTGTTGGGACAGCATTTGCATTCCCAATGCCACCAGGCTGAGGAGGCTGGGAGAGAAATGGGACAGGAGTGAATCCATTAAACAGCAGCTCTGGCCAGGGATTGATGAGCAATTAAAGGGCAGGGCTCCCGTGGGAAGCTGCAGCCTGCTGGGAATGCTCAGCAGCTCCTCTCTTCTGGGGTTGCCTCCTCATGGGGATAGGAACGGGTTATTTCCCCTCTGGATGCTGTTTATCCACAAACAGCAATAAATAAGGATTGCTTCTCCCAGGAAGCAAGCTCAAGGAGGAGTTTCAGCATGAAAATGTGTTGGTGCTGTTGTTGTTTTTGTAGTAATTTTTAATGCATCTCAGTCTGGGTGGGGCATTATCCCTGTTTTTTCCATGGTTTTGGGATGCAGTGCCTTTGCCTGTCAGAGGGACCCACACCAAAGTTAGGGGATGTTTGTGGGTTTCCCACGAATGCCAGGGTGGTGATTCCTGAAGGAGATCAGTAGAATGGAGGGTGGGCAGGCCCTGGCACAGGGTGCCCAGAGAAGCTGGGGCTGCCCCTGGATCCCTGGCAGTGCCCAAGGCCAGGTTGGACATTGGGGCTTGGAGCAGCCTGGGACAGTGGAAGGTGTCCCTGCCCATGGCAGGGATTGGCACTGGATGGTGTTTTAAAGGTCCCTTCCAACCCAAACCTGGCATTCTGTGAATGTGCTGTTGACCAAATTCCTACAAGGCCCCAAATTTCAATAGTAACAAGCAGCAAATGGATCTGACTGAGACTCCCCATCCTAAAACTCAGCCTGGAATAATGGGAACACACTGCCTTGCAGTGTTTCTTGTGTTTTCAAACAGCTTTAGAAATGCTTTGACAATATTTGCTCTAAATTAGAGCCTTAAATGATTTGGACCATGAGACAAATTTAATTTAGTGATTTTTTTTTTCCTCCCAAGTTGCTTTGTCCTAACAAGTTCTAGCAATGCATGAAGGGTTTTTCATTTACATGATGCTTTTCTGTTTCATCAAGTGCTTTGCTCCCACTCTGATGGTGCCTGCAGCAATCCTGAAATGTGCCAATAATGGTGTTTTAGCAAAGTAATGAAAAGCAGATAAACAAAGGGATTTCTGCAGGACACAGATCCAGGCAGCAGCAGAGGGGTCGGTGTGGTACTGGTGCCTTTTGCTGTCCTGGAAGATTTGGGACCACCAGAACAGGCTTTGTGCTCCTCCAAACATGTGCTGGTTTGGAATCAAAATATCTGGAGGTCCTTCGGCCTTTTTAATTTGCATGTGCCCCAAAATTATACTCAGAATGAATTAATGGAACACCCCACTCACCTCCAGGTCAGTACCAAAAGAATGGTTTGATACTTGGTGCAGTGTGGTTGTTGAAGAGCTGACTTTTGATGGGTACAGAAAACTCTGCATGTGGGCTCCCAGAAGAAAATCTGGCATTGTAAGAAATTCAGGAAAAATCCTTTTCCCTGCCTGAAGTGAAGCCAGTGGCATGGATGGGATCCTGTGAGTTGGGCAGACATTTTCTGCAGGAATATACAGCTCCTCTCCTGCAGAATTCCCCTCAAATAGACATTTCTTTTATTTGGTGATATTTTCAGGGAAATAATGGGGCTGCTTCAGCCCTCGCTTTTGTGCTCTCTGTAGCCAAACCCTCTTGTGGAGTTTGAAATTCGGGGGAAAGTGAGTTTAGAAATAGAGGTTGGAATGCAAAATTTACATTTTGGCTCATGGAAAATGCAATAGAAGGAGTTTTGTTAAATGATCCCCAAACAGGGGAGAACTGGCATTGTGCACTTGGAGAAGAGAAGGCTCCAGGGAGACTTCAGAGCCCTTCCAGTGCCTAAAGGGGCTCCAGGAGAGCTGGAGAGGGACTGGGGACAAGGGATGGAGGGACAGGACACAGGGAATGATGGCTTAGATGCAGGATGTGACCTCTTCAACACAAGTGGTCCTTGTGACTTATGGTCCTTGTGACTTCTTTTTTTTTTTTTTTTTAATTCCAAAACCACAGAGAATCAAAGAGTCATTTGGGCTGAAAAGAACTTAAGATCATCAAGTCCAGCTATTCCCCAGCACTGCCAAGGCCACCACTGAGCATGTCCCCAAGTGCCACATCCACACAGCTTTTAAATCCCTGCAGGGATGGGGACTCCAGCACTGTCGTGGGCAGCTGTGCCAGGGCTGGACAGCCCTTTCCAGGAGACATTTCCTTAATACCCCACCTAAACTTGCCCTGGCACAGCTGAGGCTGTTCCTCTTGTCCTTGCCCTCGTTCCCTGGGAGAGCTGGGTGAGCACAGCCTGCTCGTGGGCAACACGTCCACGTTCCTTAAAAGGTTTCTGCAAAACTCCTCGAGGTTTATAATTCAGCAGAGGGGTTTGAGTTCTCCTCCTGTTTCTGGGGTAATGTTTGTTGGTGCAGTTGCTCATTTCCCCAAACGCCGAGGAGGTGCCTGCAGGTCCAGAATCCCTGCTGTTCCCTGCTTTCCATCCACATTCCAGAACATTCCCTTGGAGAGCAGCAGCTTGCTGGCCACACAAATGGGTGTCACCATCCCTAAAGATGGAGCTGCCGTGTCATTAAGGATGCCTTTGACTCGTCAGTGGGGCTCAGGGAGTCACAGCAACACTGCAGGGCAAGGATTGCTTTGGGCACATCTGCTTTGCTTTCCTCCTCCCACAGCGGGCTTTTCATGCCCTGACATCTCCAGCTGTGGCCTTCCAGCACCTGAAGAAAGAGGGAGAGACTCTCTTTCCTAGGCCTGGAGTGCCAGGACAAGGGGGAATGGCTTCAAACTGAAAGAGATTTAGGGTTAGGTGGGATATTGGGCAGGAATTGTTCCCTGGGAGGGTGGGCAGGCCCTGGCACAGGGTGCCCAGAGAAGCTGTGGCTGCCCCTGGATCCCTGGCAGTGGCCAAGGCCAGGCTGGACATTGGGGCTTGGAGCCGCCTGGGACAGTGGAAGGTGTCCCTGCCCATGGCAGGGGTTTGGAACAATTTCTGGTCCTTTCCAACCCAAACCATTCCATGATTCTATGAAAAACTACTGTATTCTTACAAGCCTGAAGCTGCACTGCCTCAGTTTCCCCTGATTTTCCATACTTGTAAAATGTATTTCTAGGAACTCCTTTTTCCTCTCTCCTTTTTGGCATTTCCACAGGCCCTGCCAATATTCCAGTGCTGTTTTCTTGCACTCCAAAATCACCTGATCTCCTCTTCACCTGTTGGCAGAAGGCTGGGCTGATTCATTGCTTTTGAGCATTGTTTAATTATACCCCCGTTATTCCCAACAAAATGTGCTGTTTGGGATCCCTGGCTATTTGGGAGGGATTCAGGCAGGCCCTGAGCCTGCTTGGCTGTGATTCCTTTGGAAAGAGGACCAGAAATAGAATTTACATTTCAAACAGCTCCAGGCAGTTGTGCTAATTTTAAATATTTTAAAATATCCATCAGTTCATGGAGTTAAATGGCTTTTTTTTTTTTGTCCTTGCATACAGGCAGGCACAGTGGCAGTTTTGGGGAATCTGCTGATGCTTAGTCTGAATAAAGATGGGAAAATGTTTGGAATTTGTGGAGAAAAAAAGAAAGAACCACAGTGTAAAACCTTCCTTATCCCACAGCCATCCCTAAATGAACCCCCTGCAGCACACACCTGGGAACCTGCTGGATTAAGACTCAAATTTTCGATTCAGGTGAATTTTTGGGAAGGGAAAAGTGAAGTTGCAATATCCTGGAAGTGTTACCGAGTCACCAGCAGCAATAAATCCCTGCCATTGAATTCCCTGAGCCGTCTGCATCAGCCCCAGTTTGTTTGTATTCCTGATTATCCCATCATCCTGGATGCAACAGTGGTTGGTATTTGACAGGATGGTGCTGCCAAGGGAGGGAAGGTTATTCCCAGCACTTTCAAACCAGAATACACAGGACTCTGGGGCACTGGAATGATCTTTATGATGTTACAGTAAAATCCTGATTATAACTGACTGTTCTTCATCCAAAATATGGCTCTGGCTGCAAAGTTTTCCCAATATTGTGATTCCTTAGGAGTTCTCCTGCAGTGCTTTGGAGTTGGTGACACCAGCACCCCTTTCCCTGAGGTCTGCACTCAGCCCACAGATCAGTTCCACAAGTAATTGCTTCATTAAATCACTGTGAACGTTGCTGGCTTTGCCAAAAGGCAAAACGCTCCTTCCTTTTAATAAGAGTTCATTATTATATTGGGGTGTTTATAAAAATGCAAAGGAGACAGAGAAAGCTTTAAAAGCAATTACTGGGAACATTTTTGTTGCTATAACGACGAGAAGCAGCCCTTGATGAGCCATCAGATCCCCTAATGTTGTTAAAAAGTTTCGTTGCCACGACAACAGGATGCAGTTTTTATTTCCTGGACTGATACTTTTACTTTTTTTCCCCTGTTTTTACAGCAGCAGCCTGAGTTGGGTTTTTGGAGTGTGAAATATTTAACACACACAAGTAGGAAAGAGGAATTGGAGCACATAGGGATGGATCCTGTGCTTTCCCGTGTAGTGTAAATTTGGCTTTTAATAACTGCTGGAAACAGGGAAACTTCTGAGAGTCTTGGAGGAGACAGGCTTTGATCCCTAGAGATATTCTTTAAAATGCTGGGGACAGATGGGATATTGGGAAGGAATTGTTCCCTGGGAGGGTGGGCAGGCCCTGGCACAGGGTGCCCAGAGAAGCTGGGGCTGCCCCTGGATCCCTGGCAGTGTCCAAGGCCAGGCTGGACATTGGGGCTTGGAGCAGCCTGGGACAGTGGGAGGTGTCCCTGCCCGTGGCAGGGGTGGAATGAGATGTTTAGTTCAGAGTGAGAAAAGAGGAAAAGCAGATCCTGGGAAAATGCTCAGTACTGTAGGAATGTTCCTGCTGGTATGGGACAGCTTTTCCCAGCCATTTCTGAGAAACCTGCAGCAAATAACTGAACAAGGCCAAGCAAATCATCTTTTCCAATTGCTTTTGTTCAATCCCCACACGGAGCTGCTGCTGCACCCTGGGCCTGGCTGGATTTTTCACATCTCATTCCTCCCATCCCTTCTCTCTGCCAGGTCTCATTTTCCAGCCACCGGATGACGCAGGGCTCTGGGATTGCTGTGGCACCCAGGGAAGGATGCTCAGGCTCTTCCCTTAATGGGCTGTCACCCCTCATCACTGTTAGCTGGGAAATACAGGGAAGGTTTGGGATGAGCCCTGGGGCTGGGGCGGTGTTCCCAGGGAGGGCTTGCTCATCCCAGGTTTTCATCCTTCTCATGGTGAGGGGAAAGCAGCTGGAATTAGAAATGAGTCACTGAGAGAGGGAGATTCACCTCAAAAAAGGTGTAAGGAAACACAGATCAATTTATATGTGTGTATCAGTAAAACTGTATAAGGGTACTTATAATATTTAAATGCTATAATAATATAGAGATTTAAATGTATATAAATGGAGAGAAGCCTTGGATAAAGGCCTGGAGTGGCAGGACACAGGGAATGGCTTCCCACTGGCAGAGGGCAGGGATGGATGGGATATTGAGCAGGAATTGTTCCCTGTGAGGGTGGGCAGGCCCTGGCACAGGGTGCCCAGAGAAGCTGGGGCTGCCCCTGGATCCCTGGCAGTGTCCAAGGCCAGGTTGTGCATTTGGAATAAACAAAGGAATTATGGAAAGAGGTGAAAATAGCAGGAATTGCCCTTTGCCCTGCTCCAGTGCTCATTTGCAAAGCAGCATCTGGATTCAAACCCTGAGTCCTGAACTGCCCTTGCTGATGTTCCCGATTTATCCCAAGTTTTGGAGAGGCCATCCCTGCTCCTCCTGCCAGCAGCAGGATTTTGCCAAAGCAAACCTCCAGTGGTGCAGCCCAGAAGCCACAGTAGAGATTTTTTTGGGATGTGTGGATGAGGGAAGGATGAAAGGAGCTTTCTGCAGCAAGGCCATGGGGGGGTCCCCGAGTCCTGGCCTGCTTTGAGCCAGTGGGGAGCACTTTGAGGAGAGATCCCAAGGAAGACAAGGAGCAGCACCATTATTCCCTGGCAGCTCCGGGGGGAGATCCTGCAGGGCACAGATAACAGCTCAGAGTTGTTCCCGAGTGATTCCAGCAGTGCAGGAACATCACAGAGCTCCGGAGCCTGAGGAATATCCAGCCCTGTCTCCCACTCCACGGGTGATTGTCAGGGATGTGCTCAGGGAGGAGAGCTCCAGGAGCAGCTCTCCAGCCCCCCTTCCCAGCCTCTCCTGCAGCACAGGGCGAGGAAAGCTGGGAAATGAACCCAGTTTGGAAATGAACCCAGTTTGGAAATGAACCCAGTTTGGGAATGAACCCAGTTTGGAAATGAATCTGTTTAATTCACGCTGCAGTTTGAGAATGCTCTGCTCATTAGCTCAGTGTCTATGATTAGTGCTTATTATCTACACTTAATTCCCTCTTTTTCTCCTTTTCCATCTGATTTCCTGGTAATTTAGAATATTGCTTTGTTTTATTAAAGCACTGAGGAGAACAGAGAGATGAGAGAGGATGAGCACATCTGAGTTGCCCAAAACCAAACCAGAATTTCTCCTGAAATTCAATTGCCAGAGGCTCAGCCCCACCTTTCCCAAAATGTACCAGTGTGGAGCAAGAAGCAGTGTCCAAGTGCCTGCATCCACCTCCTCTCCCTCTCATGTGTGGGTTTTTAACAGCATTTTCTGCTCTAAATTACACCCCAAAATAGCAAAACTCTCTCTGTTTACAACCAGGCTTGAGGTTTTTAATTTTTTTGCCTTCATAAAGTTACGTTCAGCTGGGTTGCAGAGTCTGTTTTGGAGATTTACTGCATAGTAGAAATTATTTTAGGCATTTCTTTCTTTAGTATTTCCTCTCCAGCCTGTTTACAAGCAAACACTTTGCCCTGTGTAAATTCTGCTACGTTTCCTTGATAGTGAAATATTTTACCTCCCTATGTGGATTTTGCTGAATTCAACCTGGCTGCTTCACAGGCTGTTCCAAGAAAATTTCCAGGAGAGGAACAGTTCATTTGGGTCAATTTTTTTTTTCTATAGTTTGTTTAAATTGGAGAGTTTAGGAATTATTATTTTCACCCAACTCCCAACCAAGAAATTCACTGTCCCTGCTCTGTTTTTGCATTAATTAGTCCATAATTGAGGTGTAAACAAGGCATTCCATAGTGACAATCCTCATTTTCTCTCCCCTTCCTGGTGATCCTAAACTGCTGTTGGATCCATTGTGGGTTGCTGATGGAGCAGGGATGTTTTGGGACAGACAGTGGGATTTAGGGAATGACCTGCAGCAGCTTCAAAAGCCCCCTGGGAATCACTGACCAAGCCCTACCTGCTTTTATGATCACTTGGCTGCACTTCAGCCCTGATAAATTCCAGCTGGGAATTTCCTGTGTGTCAGCACAGCGGTGTTCCTGGAGGAGCCGGAGAGCAGGGATGAAGTCAGGGAGGCTGGGATTTATCCTGGGTGGCAGCAGTTCTGCCCAGACGTGCAGTTTGTTCCCTCTGTGTGGTTGAGATAATTTTGATAACTCCAGTGTCCATGCAAAGGTCATTCCCACAAGGAATGGTTTTCCATGATAACCTTTGGCTGCTGGAGGTTTGTACCAAGACCCCCACAGGTCTGGTGTTGTGGATAAATCCCTTGTCCTGCAGCTGGTGTTTGATGCAGGGAACTTGTGGCTTCCTGGAAAGGCCAATCTGGGCAAAATCCCTTCTCCACTTCAGGGAGTTCCGCTGGATTCTTCCTTCTGGACAGCTGGAAGTGGAAATGGTCAATTTTCTTTGCAGTGTGAAAAAATTCCACACAAATTGGCCAAGGCATCGAGGTGCTGAGAGTGATGAGCAGCTGAGGGAGCTGGGAAAGGGGCTGAGGCTGGAGAAAAGGAGGCTCAGGGGGGACCTTGTGGCTCTGCACAAGTCCCTGACAGGAGGGGGCAGCCAGGGGGGGTCGGGCTGTGCTGCCAGGGAACAGGGACAGGACAAGGGGAAAGGGCCTCAAGCTGTGCCAGGGGAGGCTCAGCTTGGACAGCAGCAGGAATTTCTCCATGGAAAGGCTGCTCAGGCCTTGGCAGGGGCTGCCCAGGGAGCTTTGCAGTGCCCATCCCTGCAGGTGTCCAAGGAATGTGACACTTAGGGACAGGGATTAGGGCTGGGCTTGGCACTGCTGCGGGAACAGTTGGACTCCACGGTCCTCGAGATCTTCCTTTTCTAAGGAAAAAGATTGCACCCTGTAATCAAAGAAAACACAGGAGCTTCAATTAAGAAAGGGGTTTTCCCCAAAAAAGGGTTTAATAATATGAGATCAAAGCAGTGCAGAGCTTTAGGGACATTTTAGTGGAGCTATTCTGGGTTAAACACAAGTGAGGAGCAGGGCAGCTCCCTTGCAGAGCATCCCCCATCCCAGCACTCCAGGAGGGACAAATTCCTGCCCCGTCTGGGAATTGTGGATTATTTCTTGCTGGGAATTTCTCACAGGCCCTTCCCAGGCTGCTGGGAACAGATGCTTGTCAACACCCCCCCTCTCTGCTGGCAGCTTGTCAGCAGATGTTCGTTCTTCCCCCCACAATGATTCATTTTTATCTAAACAATAGAAAAAACTCAGAAGTAAAGCCTTGCTAGGTCCCATGAATTATTTAAAAATCACTTCAGATGTCAAAACTCCAGTTACAGTTCCTTGCAGCTCCCTGGTGACTCTGGAGTCATCACTCTTGAAAAATAACCCAATTTATATTTAATAATTGAATAGCATCTACTTTGCTGCTTCTTTATCAACTCTTGGAGTGACATTTAATGCTCATTAGAAGGTGCTTGGGGTTGTTTAATTCTCTGTCATGCTAAGAGTTTTGTACAGGAACATGTTGATTTTAATTGCATTTAAATTTGATTACAAAAAACCAGTAAATCACTCAGAAAGGGTCAGATTGTTCCATTTGGCCTCAAGCTGTTGCTTTTCACAGCAGATATTTTATGTGGAAATGTGGTGGTGTGTGTAAGAGGAGCTCTGAAACAGAGCTAATGCAAGGTGAAAATCAAGGCAGATTCGTACAGCTTGTAACTGTGACAAAACATATTCAGAGCAAATTTCAAAATTTTACTTTTTCTTTCATTTCATGGCATGAAATAAATCTTGTTGAGCTCTCTCTGCTGCTGAAAACATACCAAATCCCATACTGTATGGATAGAAAAGAATTCCTGTATTCTCCTGTGTGACTTTCTTCCCTTTCCCTTCTCCCTCTTTCCTCTCTGGGATTCAGTAGTGGAACATTTTATTTTCAGTTAATTTGAGCCAGAACCGGCTTAATTGGGTGGATATTAATGACCCAGAGAGGACCTAAATGCACTGTGCTGTTCTTCCCTGTGGGAATAGTGAGGCCCCGGGATGAATTTCCCAGAGAAGCAGTGGCTGCCCCTGGATCTCTGGAAGTGCCTGAGGCCAGATTGGATGGGGATAGTGGAAATGCCCCTGTCCTTTGCAAGGGGTGGAATGAGATGGGCTTTGAGGTCCTTTCCATCCCCAAATCCAAAGCCAAAATCCAGCTTTTTCCAAGGCAAAGATGCCCTGAGAGCTCGAGCATCAAGTGCAATCCTGGCATTTCACATCCCAGTTTTTGATGGTTTTAGGATGCAGAATAGGAATGTGCATAATTCTGTAGTTCCTTTCATCTCCAGCAGAAGTTGAATTATTTAGAATTTATGACATGAAATCCTTGCCTTTAGACCTTTCAGCTAAAGAAATGATTGCCTGCAGTGATTGTGAATCCCAGTAACAAACCAGTGCCAGGGGAGGGGGAGCACCTGGGACTAACATGGTCTGGAAATTCCATGTAAATTCCGTTGTGTTTGGACAGGGAGGTGCTTCATGCACTGAAAACTGGAAATAAAGAGCTAGGACAACAAACCAACTGTTTGGAATCAGTGCTAATCATATTTACCTTTAATCTTTCCATAACTTTAATGGATTTGGGAGGTTTTGCAAGAAAGATTCCGACTAATCCTGAACCTTCAGAAATTTGTTATTTTCAGTGCAGGGTTTTAATAAGTCGGGTTAGAGCCATGAAATCCCAGAGTGGCTTGGGTTGGAGAGACATAAATCCCATCCCATCCCACTCCCTGCCATGGACAGAGACACCTTCCACTGTCCCAGGTGGTTCCAAGCCCTGCCCAGGTTTGGGAATACGGGCATGGAGTTAAAAGAACGGCAGAATTGAGCTGTGACTGATACCAAGCCCTTGTTTTTGCCTCAATTTCTGTGCCCTAAATATTCCACATTTTTTGCTGCCTGTGGGGCAGATGGGATTCCCTTCTGTCCTTCATGGATTTGATGTGTTTGAGAGCCTCAGTGCCCACTCTTTGCACCGGGGTTTGTTTTTAGAAACACCCCGGGAGCTGTCACTGTCCGAGACACAGGGAGAAGAATCCGTGGGCAAGGCGCTGATCTGGGATAACTCCGGCAGAGCCTGCGGAGATGGAACTGCTGACCTGGAAAACAGGCTCGGATTAGGAAAGGACAGCTTGGTGGGGTGTCCTAAAGGCAAAGGGAGAGGAAAATGGAGCTCTTTGATGGCAGCACAAACGGGGTGAGGACAGAGCTGTTTGCACTCTTTTGATATGCGCTGCCAGGGGAAAATCAGGAGATCCAGGATGGGCATTCCTTGGATGAGGTGTGGGGAAAAAAATCCTGATTTTCTGATTAGAGAAGGCCTGGGAATTGATACCCAGAAGATGCTCAAAAATCTCTTTATGATCTGCACAAGTCCCAGGAAGCAGAGAGGGATGGACAAAATCTTTAATTGTTTGGAGGCAGGAAAATGTGGGTCCTGAGAATTTTGTGTGAGGGAATTTTGGAGTCACTCTGGCCAGATTTACAGCCTTGTGTGACCTCTTCTTGGAAGCTGGGGCCAGTGAGAGGCTTGGCATTAAAGTCAGATCATCAGGAAAGAGTGAGGGAAAGATTTTGGCATCATCTCTAGACATTAATTAAAATACCTCTTAAACAGAATTGAAATATAGACACAGTGGTAGAGGAAAGGTGAGACTGACTGAAAAACAGAGTATATTTAACAAGGTGTAAAAACTCATTCATCATTTCGGTCACACCTTCACCTGCAGAACAGGAGAAAGCATAAACAATTAATTACTTTCTATTTCCTGATTTGATTGCCTGTTGAGCTCAAATTTCACCTTTAAAACAAGGAGCCCTATGTTGTTGATTGTTAATAATTGTTTGTTATTATTTTATAGTAAATGCTATCTGTTGGTGGGCTGGGTTGAGCTTTGAGCCTTCAGCCCTGAGGTGTGGGAGGGCTGCCTGAGGGATCCAGCTGGGATTTGTCATGGATATTTTAGGACAGAGGCAGAGCCATTGCTCTGATTTAAAGGAGTCTCTGCTGCAATTGGATTACAGGTCCCATTTAAGTTAATAAAATCAGGGAAATGCGGAATTAAGGTGATTATTGGAATTGGTGGGTCTGCCTTACCAGGAAAAGCACAGTTCCTGGAGGAGGAGATGAGCCCTGAGCTGAGCTGCCACGGGGAGCTGCTCAAAATGCCAGGATTTCATGGAAATAGATCCGTGTTTTCTTCATGTACATAAATAAATGTATAACTAGATGGATATATAAATAAAATATAAATTTCCTGCTTCAAAGTCAGGTTGGATGGGCTTCTGAGCAACCTGATTCTGGTGGAATCCCTGTCCAGGCAGGGATTGGAATTGGATGGAGAATTCCTGCTGCTCTTTTGTATTTCCCAAATGTGCCACATCCTCACAGCCTCTGTTGTTACCCTGATCTCACTCCTCGGGTAAAATGCACTCAGGAGGAAAAGAATTGGGTTTATAGATCCCAAATATGCCATGAGTTACCTTTAATACTTCACAGATCAAATGTAAAGGTCCTTGAACTCAGTATTTCTTAGCTGGGGGTGAGGTCGTGATGGGGTTGGAAGTGCCTGGTGATGAAAACTGGTGCATCTCTTGTACCAGACCCCAAATCTCACAATTTAACCCCCCAGATAAAACCAGGACAGGGCCTTCCACCCAGAAGGAATGAGAATTCTTCTGAATTGAAGTGGTCCCTAATTCCAATCCACTAAATTATTGCCTAATTTTTGGGCCATCTTAAATCTTGTGTGCTCTTGGCTTCCTCTGTCTGAAATCCCATGGAATTCAAAATCAAGCTGTGGGGTCTCATGGAATTTAAGATTCACTCTTGACACCTGTAACTTTTTCCTTTAGAAAAAATCTGAGCAGCAGCATTTTTAATCATAACATCAATCCCCTGGACGTGCCCAACAAATGATATTTAGGATATTAACCACTGACATTGCAATAGATTAAATCCTTCTGTATTAGCTGGGAATTGTGGTTATTTTCACTTGTTGTGGCATTTCCTGCAGGAAAAATGGTGCCAAGGTGTTGGATAGGCTGGAGATCTTCATCATCCAGGAACGATTGGGATCATCAGGTTTTGCCTGGAAATCAGAACAACCTGGACAAGTTTGGAGGCAGGGAATGAGCACCTTGGATATTTGTGTGCTGATAATTAGGAACAAACAATCTCTTGGGAGGCTGAGTGTGTAATCAGTGTTATGGCTTAATTGCACCACACAGCTCATTGGGATCATTTGCATTCCTGGGAAACTGATAGAGAAGGATGCAGCTTTTTGAGGAGAGACGAGGAAGGACTGGCATATGGATTACAGAGGTTTTCCAGATATGCCAGTGTGGGATATTTGGATAATAATCACAGACTCCCAGGAGGGGTTGGGTTGGAAGGGCCTTGGCAGGCTCAGGTACCACCCAACCACTGAGGGATTCCTGTGGGAGAACCTCTCAGGGGATATTTTGGGTTAGGTGGTGCAGGGATTTGGGATTTCAGGTTAAACCTGACAGAGTTTGGGGTCAATCCAAATCCAGGCTCCTGGTACCAGGAAGAAATTTCACACCTTGGAGTGATTTTTGATTGATTCCTGGAGCTTGGAGCAGCCTGGGACAGGGGAAGGTGTCCCTGCCCATGGCAGGGCATAGAATGGGATGAACTTTAAGGTCCCTTCCCACCCAAACCACTCCATGATTCTGGTAATGAAGATTGTGGTGATATTTTATAGGCAGAAGGAGACAGAGATTTTGGATAATTTTGGATAATTTTGTAGCCATGCCATAGGACATCTCCAGCAAGTCATGTTTCTGAGCTGCTCAGAAATGTGCAAAACCCAGAAATATTTCATGTTGTTACTCTTCCCTTGAATTTCAAACTTGGAGAGGATCCAAGGAAAATCTGTATCCTGACAGAGGTGTCCCAACTTTGATCCCTGTCTCCTGTTTGTGTAGCCTGGTTCCAGGAATGCAGGGGAAGGAATAAACATGAGATTAAATATTGAAGGTGGGAATGAGGTTGGGGATTTAATAATAAGGCTCTGTGCTGCACCAAGTGCAGAAATGTTTCCAAGTGCAGCTTTGTCAGGGAATAGGCAGCAAAAGGAAATCCCACCTGATTTTTTAAGGTTTTGGCTTTGCCTTTTCCAAGCCCATCAAAAGGAGGCTGTAGGTCCTTTGGAGTCTCCAGAAGACCTGGACCAGACCCATCCCTCTGGAGCCCCAAATCCTCCTCCCCTGCCCTTTTCTGTGCTCCTTTGTGCTCTCCTTCAGCCTCCTGGCAAAGTGGCTCCGTGTGGGACTGGAGGGAGGGACCACAGCAGGATTTTCTCCTTGATTCCCATTTCTCTTCTCAATCCCTTTGACTTTTGACCATGCTGAACATGGAGTTGGTGATTGAGGAGCTGTTGTGTGGTGACTCCTGCCCAGCTGACAGCCTTGTCTCTGTGGGCAAGGTCAGCTCTCCCCTCCTGCATCATTTTCCACCCCTCAGCACCAAGCCCCGTGTGATTTGTGGCTCCTGTAGTGTCCTCTTTGGCTTCCACCTCCAGCAGGTTTTACATCATCATCAAATTGGATCCCCTTTCCCTCATCTTCGCCTTCCCATTGTTTTCCAGAGCATGTTGGACAGCAGGAATTGCCCTGCACATCCCGGGATCCTTGGGTGCTTTGTGTCTTGAATTCTGTTGAGTTTCACTGAGAGCCTTTATGAAAACACCCCTGAAATGCTCACGGGAGTGATTCCAGCCCTTCCCCAGGCTGAGCTTGGGAACCAAGGGCCTGATTTCCTCCTCCTACACCCAGCAAGAGTAGCAGTGACCCCTTTGATATATTCACACCTGGTTTTACTGATTTGTGTGATTCCAGACATCAGACTGCACAGACAGCAGTGGGCAATTCTCTTGAAGCCTCTGGGAGTTGATTTTCCAGCATTTCCCACCTCTGTTTTTACCTTTATTGCACATGTGCTGAAATATTCCTGTGAGCAGCCCTGAGTCCAGGTGTATCAAAGCCAGCACAGGTCCATGCAGGCAATCCCTTATCCCAGGTACTCTCTGGAAGTCCTTCCTGCTCCCTCTTTGGTTCCTTTTTGTCCTGGTTGGGAGCAGGATGCTCGGGGAGCTCCTCAGGGCTGGGCTGGGGTCTGCTCCTGACCCAGCCTTTCTGCCCTCACTTCCTCTCCTTTGCAGCCTTGTTTTAAAACTTGGTCTCCCAGATCCTGCAGGTTCTCTTGGGAAAGGTTTGACTCTCAACCTTCTGCCTGATGCTCCTCAGAAATCTCCACTGGGTCCCTCTCCGTGGGTCTGTCCCTGTTTTTCCCTCATCCAGCTACAACCAGCATTTTAAAAGATTATCTTTCTCCTTCTCACACTTTTCTGCAGTTTTTTTATTGCTCCATTTAATGTCATTTTGGGGATATCTGGCTTATATTTCCTCCAAAATTCTCAGGGATGCAACGAGGTGGTTTTAATGCCACCACTAACTTTTACTTGCCCTTTTCTCTGCTCTTTTTAATTTCCCTTCAAGTTTCTTCTTTTCTGTCTTAATTTGTTTTATCTTTAAGGCTGATCATGGGGTGGAGGTTCAGAGTTTGCATTTTCATGGGGACTAAATTGGAGCATTTTCAGCAGAAGGCAGATCTGAAGCAGTTTTTTGGGGAATTGTTATTTGGGATCAAGGCTGCTTTAAGGATGTGACAGTTTGGGGTAAAAAAAGGAGCCAACTGAGGTCACTCAGTAATTCTGACTTGGCAGTTTCCCACATGTTTTGTCCTTTTCAGTGAATTTTGCTGAACATTTGCAGCTTAAAGTAAGACCTTCCAACTTATATATCTCTTAATTTGTGGATTTTCCAGCACTTGAGCCTGCACTTGGTCCTGGTTCCACTCCCCATCTTTGTGTGATTGATTGAAATGCAGCT
This sequence comes from Drymodes brunneopygia, assembly GCA_013400955.1. Taxonomy (NCBI): domain Eukaryota; kingdom Metazoa; phylum Chordata; class Aves; order Passeriformes; family Petroicidae; genus Drymodes; species Drymodes brunneopygia. The sequence continues at coordinate 1,112 of VZTZ01020294.1, read as the reverse complement.
TCCTTTAAATGCTGGTTCATTATTGGCTGGTTTTCCTGTCTTTTTCCCATCTTTTTTTAACCCCTCATTCCTCTGGAATGTTTAGTTCTGAATATACTTTCCCACTCTGGTGAGCTGTCCTTTGTTGTAAAAATCTGTAAGACAAAACCTTACTTTTTTATGGAAGAGAAAGTCGGGGGAAAATACAATTCAAGCTCCAAATTAAAAGCAACTTCTCAAAACTCCCAGACCTCAGTAAATGGACTGGAGTTGCCTTCAACTCTGTGCTATTAAAACTCAATTAAAACCAGCCTGTTCCGCTGGAATTCCCACTGGAATTCCTTTGGAGGATCCATGTTTAATGAGCCTTCCAGCTTCTCCCCGAAGAACACAGAAATCAAAGTTTTAAAGGGATAAAAATCAGCATTAAGGATGAAATTCTCCCTGACCAAAACCAATGAGACCCAATGGGCACCCACCTTATCGTAAGAAAAGCATGGGAAGGAATAACTGTGGAAAAACAGTTGGTTTTGGGATTGTTGCAACTGCTCTTGCTGTGTCTCGGCTCAGTCTGATTTCATCCTTCATGTCAGAGCTGACAGATGTGCAGAGAACAATTTTTTCCTCAATAAAGATTTCATTCAATCAATTCTGCATTATTTTGGTTTTAGGATCTGATCCGAAGGCCAACAAATACGTGGAATTCCAGGGAGCTGCGAGCACATAAATAAAGCTGCTGGAATCGGCTCCCTTGCTCTCTTTACATATTTTTATATCTATATATTCACTTCTGTGCTGCTTTGGAGCCTGCCCAGCACATTCTGTGTCTCACAGGACCAGAATCTCGAGGCATAAGTACCTTACAATCCCCTGAATCAGGAGAAATAAGTGCTTGAAGCATGGCCCTTGTGAGAGGTTGGATGTGCAGTGAGAGGCAGAATTTAATGTTAGTGCAGAAACCACACAGGGAGGATTGCAGGGTGCAGGGAGGGTGGAATTCCTGCTTCCAGGAGGGCTGCAAGCTGCTGCATCTAGTTGCTGAAGCACCTGAAGGAGGTGTGATGTCCCCTCTCTGTTTAATAAGAATTCCTGGTTGTTAGGGGAGAAATTAATCCCAGGGTCCCTGAGGCTGG
>VZTZ01020292.1:15989-26901 GCA_013400955.1 Drymodes brunneopygia | reverse complement strand
CTTCCGGAATTCCTTCCTTCTCTCTCTCCCCTTCTTGCTCTCCCTCTCTCTCCCTTCTCTTCCCCTCCCTTCCCTTCCTATCCCATCTACTTTGCATATTTTATTAAAATCACCATTTTTTCACACTTTGAAAGCTGCACCACTGCCCATCTAAGTGCATTTCTTTGGTGTACATCCACGTATTTTTACCAAAGGAATGTTTTGGTAAGCCTGGACAATAATTAACAGTAAGTGTGTTCAAAATGGTCCAGTGGCTGAAGTCCTTCAATGGGCTGGGGTTAAAAACCTGTAATGGTTGCAGGACTGAGCTGTGGTAATCAGCACAGATTCCTGTGATCTCTGAAATGACAGCTCTGTGCTGCTCAAGAGTGAGGATAACTTGCAGAAAATAATGGAATGGGAATTCTTGGTTCAAAGTGCCTTTTTGAAAATCTGACTGTCTCATGGGGCAAATTTATCAACATGTATATACTAGGAATTCTAATTTTTTTTGCTTATTTCTGTCTGCACAATTAAACTTTGTCAACATATATCAAATTTCTCCTTTACTCTCATATATAAAACATATTTATAACCATTGGAACAATGTTTTGTCTGTCGCATTTCCCTTTTCTTGACAGTGGTCTGTAACAGCTTTTCAAGTCAGACAATCCAATAGGAGAAGGAATAGGAGATTATGAATATTCCCCTTTTTCTGCTGGATGTATTCTGAGTTTATGAAACTCTCCTGGACCATTTTTTATTCATTTTTTATGACTACAGTTATCTTACATTTCACATTTCAGGAAATCATTGTGCTCGTTTATTTGTTTCATTGCTCTGGGAAATCCACACACTGACCCTCCTTGATGGAAAGTTTTTTCTGGGATTTCCTTGCTGCACTGGGACCTCATCTAAGAGAACTTTAGAGCTCCTTATCGTTTTTCATTGTCCAGACACAGTTTCATTTCACTCTCCCACACACACAGGGACACACATCAATACATTTATGAAGCTTAGGTATTTCTGTGCGTTTTCAAGAAAAATGATGTTCAAAAACCTCCCATTGATTTTTTGATAAATGGTTCATGCAGAAACTTGCTTGACAGCCAACAGGAATGAATAAGCTTATTCCAATAAAATCACCACCATGTCTGATTACAATATTTTTCAATGGCCAGTTTTGTGCAGAGAAAGAGATCCCTATGGGGAGGTCATTTGTCAGCCTAAGTCAGAGCTTTAATGTTACTCTGAAATGGTTTAGTTGAAGTTGTGTGATAGTTTCTCCTTTCAGAGGAATAAAAAAAATGGGTATAAAGAAACTAGAAGAAAAAAATCACGGCAGTTGTATAAATCAGGACACAGCAGCCAAAGTGAATTCCTGTAAGGTCCTGGTGGCAGTGCATTCATTTTGTGTTCTAATGGGGCACTTATTTGAGAAAGGCCTCTTTTACGTTTTTCTACATCTACATTTTCTTTAAATCTATTGCAGCTTATTTTACCAGGATCTGCTTCAGCACATTTTAATCATAAGATTATCAGATTCATGTTTGTCAGTGCATTGGCTACAATAATATATACTCTATCTCTAGGAATTAGTTGTGCTCTCAGCTCTTCCCATAATTATTTTTAACTAGACTATCCCTGCATCTGAAGCAGTTTCTGCACTAAATAGTTTTTTCAGTGGGGTATGAAATCTAAATGGCAATAATTGTACCTGCTTTGCTCCACAGTTGTCAGCCAAATCAGATTTTTTTTAAAATTTTTTTCTTTTTTATTTTTTTTGTGTACAGTATGCATTTCTCTGGTTTTATTAACCATTTCAACACCTGCTGTCCTCAGTTAACAAGGCCTGATTTTGGTGGAGTGACTGGATGAAGAGTGAAGGAAAGTTCTTTCTTCATTGTGCTTAGCAAATTCTAGCTGGGACTGTAAAAAGTGCAAAGAGGAAGAATTGTTGTAGGTTGAGAGTAGAGCTTGAAGGGAGAAACATTTCTCTTAGCTTTTCCTATTTAGTCTGATGTGCAACTGGAACAGAAAAATTTCATTGTTCTGTGAGGAAAAGATCAAGCCAGGTTGGATGTGCATGTGGTTTCTGCTATCCGTCCAGTTCTGCTGAAGCAGTAATATTTGGTGTCCTTTTGCTTCCAAAACACAATGAAAATTTAATTCCTAACAGTGAACACCCTTCACCTCTCTGTTTCTGAGAAGGGTAGATATCACACATTAAATTTTATAAGAAATGTTCAAAAAAACCTATTCAATTGTTGGGTGTTGCCACATGTAATTTTTGGGTGGCTTCTTCCCACAGCAGAAAGGCTGGAATTAGGTGATCTTTGGGGTCCCTTCCAACACAAACTAGTCTAGGATTCTATGATTCTGCCCAAAGGGAAATCCCAGTGACTGAGGCACTTCATGGGGACATGTCAGAAGAGAATTCAAGCTGGTCAAGCTTCTGAGCAGGGAAGTTGGGTGGAGGTAACCAGGGGAGCATGGGGCCAGGACAGACCTGAAACCTTGCCCTTCCTCAGAGGTTGGCACTGTGGAGAGACCATCAGGTGGTGTTCAGCCCAGCCCATCTTCATCAGAACTGCGTGGCTGGTCCTCTCCTTCAGTGCTGAGCAGAGAGGCTGCCACTAATGAGAGTTTTAAGATGGGTAAAAGAATCAAAACTATTGGCAAAAACAGGTTTATTTCAAAAGCTCAGCAAAGTTCATTAACAAGGTTCACTTGGCTACTGACTGGATAGTTAAAGCACACAGAGAAAAAGCAAACAAAAATCTAAAATCAATCAATCTAAGCCCAAAATCAACCTAAAAATATCTATGTGGAGGCTGGGTGGTAGGCAAGGGGAAGAAAAGGATAAGGGTAAGAAAGGGCAAGGATGAAAAGGAATAAGGAAATTCCCCCTATTGAGTCACAATGTTCAGAGTGCAGCCCCTGGTTACACTGAGCTCAGGACTTGAACAACATTTTAGGCCTAAAGGTTTAACAGCACTTAAACTCAACATTACTTAATTAATAAATTAAACTCTGTTAAGCTGAAGTTAAAAGATTTATATAGTGTAGCACAACAGTAACTTACTAACAAATCTGAGTTACTTAAGGATCTAGGAGAGGGACATCCCCAGTACATTTGCTGTGGCATATTCATACTCACACAGACACAGGCTTAAAGAGTTCATACAAGGTTTATATATGTGAAAAAGTGCCCTTGAATTCAGTGACTGACTCATGCAGGATGCATCTTCTCAGTGGACGAAGGTTGAGGAGTGGGGGGATCGGCTCAGGATCCACTGTCACTGTTTGCCAGTGCTCCAAGTACAGCAAAGAGAATTCATTGGCTCTGAGAAGGGTCCCACTCCCAGGAAAATGCTGCTCACAGCCAGCTTGCTGCTGACCAAGAGAGCTCAGAAGTCTCTTGAATGCTTTTTATAGGGCAAGAATGTGGTTTAATCATAATAATTTTTCACCTTGGCCATAATTCAGGTCAGCAACTTTCTTTGAAAGTTCTATAACAAAAACATTATTTCGCTTGGATTCAGGCAAGAAAAAGAAATTTCCAAGGCTCTTGGTTAAAAACGAGCAGGAGCTCGTTAGGCAGCACAAGTTCCTGGGAGCAGAAGGTGTTTCTAATGAGCTGGAGAGGGGCTCAGCCCAGGTGCTGCTTATCAAAGCCAAGGCCTAACGAGCAGTTCCGAGATCATAGTGCAGCTCAAGAGCCTGGAGGGGGGAGGTAAATGCAACACCATATCCTCTCCTTAACCAGATGTGCTTGAGAAGAAATGTCCTTGCCCAGGGCAGGAAGGTTGGGGCTATGTCATGATTTAACCCAGAAGGCAACCAAGCACCTTGCAGCCGCTCACTCACTCCCTGCAGTGGGGTGAGGGGGAGATTTGGAAGGGTAAAACTGATAAAACTCATGGGCTGAGAGAGAGGTTAATTGAGTTTAACAGGCAAAGCAAAAGCTGTGTTTACAAGCAAGGAAAAGGAGGAATCCATTCTCTGCTTCCCATGGTCAGGCAGTGTTCAGACCCTGCCCAGGAAATCCAGACTCTGTCACATGTAATGACTTGGGAAGATAAATATCATCACTCCAAACATTCCCTCTCCTTCCTTCTACTTCCCCAGCTCTACAGGCTGAGCAGGGCACTGTAGGATTGGGTTCAGTTCTGTTCCGAACGGCTGGGACGAAGACGAGAGATCTCTAAAGTTAGGTCTTAAAACATAAGGTTTATTGAAAAAGGGGCGTATATGCAGAGGACCTGCCAAGGGCTGCCAGACGCAGCCCGGAGCAGGTCAGAGAAGTGAGAAAATAAGCGTGAGGGAGAGAGAGTGTAAAAGAAGTCAGTGAAGTGGCAAGAGGAGAGAGCTAAGAGCTAAAAGCTAAGAAAGAGTGAAGATAGCATGGCTAAGAGTTAAGAGTAAAGTGTGTAAGGTCAGGAGAGCGGGTCTAAGAGAGAAGAGTGAGGAGTGTAAAGAGAGCTAAGCTAAGAGCAAAGCTAAGAGCTAAGAGAGAAGAGATAAGAACTAGGAGTAAAGAGTAAGGTTAAGAAACAAGAGTGAAGAGCAGGGCTAAGAGAGAGAGGTTGCCGTTTACAATACAATAAATCATCTTCTCTACTGAATATTCTAATTTTCATTAACCAATCTAAAACAAGTTACAAATCTTATAACATTTGCATACAGCCTATAAGAACTACTGTATTACCATATGGCGTTATATTTTAAACTCTCAAAACTGCTTCTTGGCCCCTCTGACAAGTTGGCAGGGTCTGCTCTGACCCTTGGACCTGCCTGCAAGCAGAGGGTATTGTTTAATCAAAAGGGGAATTACCTTCAGTCGGCCATGCCATTGTTTTCCAGTTGTTCAGTAACTGGGACTTGGTATCTCAAAGCTTGTCTTCATTTCAATTTTACTATTCTCAGCATCTTTTGCCAGGTAATCATATTTATAAGGATTTCCTATTTCATCCTCCCCAACAGGGCACCACATGGAATATCTCTGTGGTCAGCTGGAGTCAGCTGTCCTGGCTATGTCCCCTCCCTGTGGACTCACAGCCCACTCTCTGCTGCGGTGGGTGAGGAACACAGTAGCCCTTGGCTCTGTGTGGGCACTGCTCAGTAGAACCAAAAACATCCCTGTGCTATCAACACCATTTTCAGCACAAATCCAAAACAGAGCCCCAAACCAGCTTTCATGATGAAAATTAACTCTATCCCAGCCCAAACTCAGCACTACCTAGATGATCTTGAAGGTCGCTTCCAATCCAAAACATCCTGTGATTCTGTGGAATGGGTGACTCAGAATAGAGGTCTGCAGGTGCAGTAGACTGATTTTGAACATGAAAACTCATCATTCTCTGCTGCTGCTATGCTGCAGGCCACACATTTCACACAGAGGGTAAACACACCACAAGGGGATTGTCAATAACCTCTGATCATGATGGTTAATTTGATTACTGCTTGAATTTATGAGCTGTCTGCTAAAGTAAATCTGTCTGATGCAGTGTCAGCTGCTGATACATAGACATATTTCCAAAATAAAACTTCATACCGAGTTGCCCAGGTAGTGTTGTCACTCTCTTCATCAGCAGATGATGCATTAATACCATATAAATGCCATATAAATGCTGCTCTCAATGCATGGTTGGTGAATGTACATGGAATCAACTGAGCTTGTCAGGCTTTAAGTAATTAACTCTGCTAGCACAACAGATTTATTTATAACCATATCACTTCAGGGACAGCAAAAATTACAGGTGAAACACTGGGCAACAAAGGGAAACAACAAGTACAACATGGTTTTTTATCTGAGAAAATCTCAAAAAATAAATAATAAGTTGTTCAGATTTTGTGAATGGAGTGAAAACTTTATACAACTTTCCTATTGGATAAGTAAAACAGGAATGTTTCAGCTTCTTGTGAAATAAGTACCAAAAAAAACCAACTAAAAAAGTTAGCTGAAACACTTTCTTGAATAGAAAAATGCATGCAGTTTTCCTTTTGGTTTTATAACCTTTTAATTCACCCCACATTTTTGTCCAATTTCAGTGAAAAGAGCGGTTTCAAAATGAAAAGCCATGAATGGTGAAATTAATAAAAATGTTAACTGCAAAATTTTGGGAAGTTTTTATTCATTATTTTATTTCATTGTTATTCTGAACTCTTCCACGTAACTTTGATATTAAAATTAATCTTAATTGTGTTGGGAAAGTCCTCTTCTTTGGGAGGGTTTCCTCCAGCATCAGACCTGGGAGGACACATTGCCCTGAGTGACAGGTGAGACTGATAAAGGTGTTCAGCATCTGCAACCTAATTAAGGGTAATTGTCTGCTACATCTTAATGATGCCCAGTGTGATCAACATTAGATTTCTTCAGGATAATTAGAGATGAGCTATGTTTTCAGGATTTGGGCTTTAGAGCTCAAATTCTGAACAAACCTTGTTTTGGTGTCATTTGTGTAGATCTTGCCCTGGGCAACAGGAAATCTCTCATTACTGTATTTTTAATCTTTCAGATTAGGAATAAGTGGGAGTTTTCTTTTGCCTTTACTTTTGCAGCAGTACCTGGTGATATGTGAAGTTTTCATAAAACAAAGAGCTACAACCAGGTTTACTGAAAGATTCTTACTTTTATAAGGAACCCCAAATTCATCAAGTCTCCTGCTCGCATCACATTTGTGTCTCACAGAATCAGAGAATATCCTGAGCTGGAAGGGATCTAAAAAGATCATCGAGTTCAACTCCTTGCCCTGCGCAGGACAACCCCTAAAATCCCATCATGTGCCTGAGTGTGTTGTCCAAATGCTTTTTTGAGCCCTGGCAGGGGTAATTAATTCCTGGTTGTGACCTCTGGTTCTACACCCCCAGTCAAATGTAGAGGTGTTTCTTTGCAGTGCAATAAACTAACTACTTTTCCCAAGCAAATGTTGGTTCTTTCAGTATATGTTTCCCCTGCAAATAGCAAAAACTCACAAGATGAGCTGTCCTTATTTACACATTCACAAACCTCACTGTGGTGTGCTCATTTTGCAGAAGAATTGATGCAGGGCTTGAGGCAGTGCAAGGCTGGCAGCCCTGAAAAATGAACTATTTCAACCATTGCGAGGCCTCAAGACTGAGGCTTCTCAGGCTAATTCTGCCTGAACCTCTCTTGTACTGCCTGGAGCTCTGCTTTTTCAAGGTGTAACCACATCAGTAATTTTTCTAAAGACCAGATGGCTATACCTAATTTATTTTACTTTTGCCTGTCTTTGTGTGATACAATCAGGGTTTTTGTGTACATAAATGTAACAAGCCATTATTCTTCTGTAAAATGAAACATTTTTGAGTGAGATGGTGGAGTGGTGTAGAGAAAGGGAGTCCTGGTGTGGTAACAGGGCTCTTGAGAAATGGGGATGTGGGATGTGAGGAAGAGGAGCAGCTATGAAGTGATAAGAGTGAGGAAACACAGGAGGCCTTCTGCCTATAGACAATCCATCATTAACCAGTTAAATGAGTGAAAACTGGGTAAAGTCAGGTTTTTAAGGCAAAAAAGAGAACAAAGAACAAGTATATAAGGTGAGACAGTCCCCGTGTACATAGTGAATTTGAATAGAACGTGACTTACAGAGTCATAAAGAAAGACCGAAGTGTAAATCACATTAATAAACATAAAATAACCCACTAGCAGGTCCTGGAGTAAAGAAGAAGCTCCCATCATCATCAAGCTGCTCCAAGTCAAAAATTCGGGGTGCTGACAACATGCTGTGGTGAAAATATGAGCAAACAGCTGGGAAAATTGTTAGAATCTAGAAGAGGGTTTACAGTATTAACTATATTGTGATTATTGAGGGGATTTTTTTGTTTGTTTATTTGGTTGGTTTTTTTGTGAGTTTTGGGGGGATTTTTGGAGAGGGTTTGTTTTGTTTTGGTTTGTTTTGGTTTTGGTTTTTTTTGTTTGTTTGGTTTGGTTTGGGTTTTTTTGAGGTTTTTTGTTTTGGTTTGTTTTTGGTTTGGTTTTTTTTTGTAACACTTTTTATTCTTTTCCTTTAAATAACATGTCTTTGATTAGGCTGTTATGGTTTTCCTTATCCTGATGCTGAATTCTTGATTTTGCACATAACTGAATTCCTGGTTTTGGTCATTACACAATTATGAGTGTGACTCAGCTAGATCTGTAATTAGGGATATAATCTTGATTAGATTCCCACATAGCAATTGGGCTGCTTTTCACAGGGAGGGTAAGTAAATCCTGCCCCATGTGATGGACTTCAGATTTCTATGCATTTATAACTGCCACTAACTTTATAATGATTGAAACAAGCATAGAAAGAGAATGAAAATAGTCAGTTTATATTTCGTGAAGGTTCTATTTCTCTTACTTACCTGTTTTTAGTTTTGCAGAGCTGTAACAACCAAGGCTGTAATGCCTGAGAGCACCACTGCAGAGGAAAGGAGGAGCATTGGGAATGCTCTAAGAAATAAAACAAAAAACAACTAGGAAACTTGGGATTTCTGGGAATAACCTGAATGTTATAGTTTTTTATTTATCACCGCCATTTTACTCAAATGAACACATCATGTACCGCATTCTTTGTTTTCTTACTCCTCCCATTTAATCAGCAACACAAAGAGGGATAATTTCACTTAAAGCCTTGTCACTGTGGATGGGAGACAGGGAGATGGTGTAAAATAGGAGTGTGATTCATGCTGTGACAGAGGCAGGGCCCTTATGATGCAAATTGTTTTAGGTAAAGAAAGAGTCAAAAGAAACCCATTTTTCTTTATTTCCCCATGACAAAGACATTAAAATACAATCTGATGCTCACAGCTCTAAAATTTGGGACAGCAAGATCAATGGAAAGGAAAGCTGAGAACAAACAAGGTAGGAACTGAAGACTGGAAAACCATGGAAAATTTTGAGGAACCCACCCTGAAAGCACATCAGAAAAAAAAAATAAACCAACCAATCAACCAACCACAAAGGAAATGTGGCTGTATTCTATGGCATAGGGTCTTTTTAACTATAAGGACTTGCAATTTTTGCTTAATAGAATAAGGGAAAGGGGAAAAAAAGAGGCGATCTCTTGGAGGTGGTGAAGAAAGGAAAGCACATAGAGGTGGAAGAAGTTGAAAAGCTTGTCAGAAGTTAAAAAATTATAAAATTCAGCTGCTTGTTGTTTTGCAGCAGGCTGCTTTTCACTTGTAATTTATTTAACCTCTTTGTTTATAAATACTCACTAAATTAATTATTTAGGACCTTGGTAAGCAACATCAACTTTGGGTTTAGGTTAGTGCGAGAAAGATTACTGTTCCTTCTGCATAAAAAATTCTCTTTACCAAAGATATGAGGTGTCTGAGAATGACCTGACAACTCTCCACACAGGACATGATCTGGACTTCTGCTTTCTATCTGTGGAAAATCCATTTTCTGTTATTTTTTTTGAAAGCTCTGCATGTAGTTGTGTTTTGAAGGTGAATTTGTTGAGTGGCAGGGGAATGTTCTCCTGCACATAGTGGAGATTTATGGCTGAATGGTATCAAATGAACTGTGACTTTCTTCTTCAAATTTTTGCTGATATTCACAGATGAACAGAAGCTAATGATAAAACATTTTACAGGCTGCATTTTTTTATTTGGGGCTTGGTTAGCACCATCTGGATTGTGTCTGGTGGGAAGTGGTGTCCTAAGAAGTGAGGGTAGCAACTGAGAGAGTGTGTTGGTGTAATAGAAAAGTTATATTCAATTATGGCCTCTTCAGAAGAAGAATTTAATGTAGAGGCACCAAGGCCCTTCATTACTGCAGGATATAATTCCTTGGTGATAAAATAAAAAATAAAATTTCAGTGCTTCTAAGGAACATCCTCTCTACCACAAACATCCTCAAAGCACTATGCTGTTTAAAGTCAGCAATTTAGGAAGTCTGATGGGCTCAAAAATTTCAAGGCAGCACTAAGAGGGAGGCAGAGAGGAAGCAAAGAGAACAACAAGAAAAAAAAGAACATCAAAATAGTTCATTCTAATACCAGGAAATTCTTTCTGATCTCAGACATTGCTGAACAGATAACCCTGAGTGCAAAAATGAGGCACAGCTGTGAAGGGCAGGAAAAGTTTTCCAAGGTGGTGATTTGCAGCAGCCTAACGAAAGACATATCCAAAGCCTAGGTAAGGTCTTGGTAGTGAAAAACACCTAGAATTTGTGAGCAGAGAGGGAAAATTGTTCCATAATCCTAAAGTCAGCTGTCAGAAGCTTGAAAAGCAGACTATTTCATGGTGAATGCCTTACGAGTAGTATTATGAGCATATTTAAATGTGCAGAATGTCTTTACTGCTGTCACTTCAGCAAATTAATATATTGAACCATTTTGCTAGAGTGTAGGTTTCTTGCACTCAAATGCTCTTTTTAAGATCTGTATCCAATTTTTTGTACTTCTCTTCTGTTTGTTTTGGTTTAACCCTGGAAGGCAACTCAGCCCCACAGAGCCGCTTGCTGGGAAGAGAGCTGGAGGTGCAAAAGTGAGAAAAATTTTGGGTTGAGATAAAGACAGTTCAATAGAGAAAGCCCAAATCAACAAGCTTTTGGTTAGGATATTTGTTCTCAGTTTATATCTACTTTCTGCAAGAATTCAGTGATTAATTATGTCCTCTTTAACTCTTATTTTCTAGGCTTCAAACGCAATTTTCTTATCCCCACAAGGATAGTTGCACATTATTGTCATCCTCCTGGTAATCCTCTCTACACGCCCAACTAAACTGACCGTATTTTTGGCTAGAAGTGACTTGAATTTTATTTCAAATGACCCACATGAATAGTCTGTAAAAAGAAGAAGAACCTGCATCACAAGTCTCAAGGAGAACAGTATTGATGTGGGCAGGCATGAAAATACACATTGAACAGCAGCATCCCCAGCATTTCCTGGAGTCTCTGGTCTTCATGGAAGCAGTAGCA
>VZTZ01020292.1:0-15982 GCA_013400955.1 Drymodes brunneopygia | reverse complement strand
CTTCATGGAAGCAGTAGCACATTTGCGCAGGGATTATTATAAGGCCATGTTTGATTCATGAGGACTTTCTTAAGAAGAGTTTAAAACTCACTCCTATCGTCAGGCCTGATTTGTCTGAGCAGGCCCCAGAAAGTTTTGTTTTGTGACATTTTTTAAAATTTTGTATTTGTATTTCTCTCATCACCTTAAGATCTTCTTGTATTGGTTTAAATATTGCTTGCCAAGAAAAATGGATAAAAAGTGGACTATCACATTCAATGACATTTTTTGTCACAAAAGGTACCAAAAGTCTTATCACATTCAATATGTATTAGCACTAAAAGTAAGAGAAAAGCATTACCAATCAAGAAAATTCTCTTCTCTGGGAATTATTCTCTTTATAAAAAGAAGCTGTGATGCTGTATTGAGTCTATACTGTGCCATCCTGTATTCATTTTAGCATCCTCAGGGTGACTGCATCCTCTGTGGCACAGTGCCATCCTGTGGGCCCTAAGGTGATCCAGGGCAGACACAGGGATGTAGTAGTGCAACCTCTGGCCACAGCTTTTGTTAAAAATAAGTCAGTCAGGTCTGATTTGTCTCAAAGGGCCGTTTTTGATGGACAAATACACTTTTGGTGGTATTTGTTCAAAATTGCTGTGAGTAGTTACATGTCGGTGGTCAGGACACAGGTCACACACATGGGAAAGTCAGGGCTCGAGGCTTGGCTGTGGTTCATGAGGAGCTTTTCCTTACAATTCATGCTAAATCAAGAAAATCACATCCTAAGGCAAATTCAGGAGATTTCCCATCTCCCTGAAACTTCTTCCTCCTTGCTAGAGTGCTTGTGAAATGACTTTGTTGTGTTGAAAGCTTCCTTGTGTTGGAAATATTTAATTTGCCTCTGTCATAATTATCTTGCCTTTTGGAAAGGATGCATTTCCTGGTGAGGAGCTGCAACCTTTTTCCCCCTCAGGTGGAATCTACATCCTTGCTTTTAATTTTTCTGTTGGGCCTGGAATAAGGGATCCAGCAGGTCTTAGGAAGCTTTTAAAACAGCTCTAGGAAAGGCAGAAAAAACCCCTGAGAGTTCATTCAAGAGTCTGGCTGGTACCAAGCATGTGAGCTGAACACTCTGTGACCCCAAGTGGATAAAGGCAGCTCATCTGATTTATACAGCTGTAAACATAATGCTGCTCCATGCAGAAGTGGTGAGTGAATGCTCTCTGGTGACCATTTATGAAGGCAGAGTGTTAAAAGTGTTAATGTGATCAATAAAAAGGGAAAGGGCCTGGGAGTAGGACTCAATCTCCGCTGTCGGAGCTTTACAGAACATTGTCACAGAAATAAATATTTAGTAACTCTGCACTAAAGGTGCCATTCTTTTGACAGGATGAGTTTCATGCCTCACAGCACAAAAGTTATGAGATTTCAGTCAGTAATCAAATAACTGTATTTTTTTGTGGGAAAAAAGACATTGCTTCTTTTCCCATGACTTATCAGTGATTAAAAGAAACAGTCCCACCTTCTACCCCCTCTGCTCTCCATGCTTTCCAATTTTGGGCAAAAAAAGAGAACAAGTAGGGGAGAAAAACAATGCAGAGAGAGAAGAGGAAGTGATGAAACAACAGGAGAAAATGTGTGTTAACTTGAAATTGGTGTAGGTGTGTAATAGATGGCACTACATGGCACTATTGCATGATTTGAGTCTGAGGTTGAATTGTGGTTGCCAGAACTTAAAAATGCTCCAGAGCTCATGATTTAGATCACAGAGCATGCAATGAGACTTAGACATGAAAGGTATTTTGGATATAATATCAGTTTCAGCAAGAAAATTGATCACATTTTTCTCACTTCTACAAGATTATTGTGTCACTTATGACATGATGTTGCTTTGTAGATATTTTTCATTATTAACTCATTTTAGAAATTTATTTTTAGGCTAAATTCAGACCACTTTACATAGAGCTTCCAGCTATGACTGCAAGGTGGTGCAGAAGTGTGTCAATAACACATAAGTAATAAACTTGCAGCAGGTTTCAGATGAGAAGCTGGAGATTCTCAGACAGCTAGGGACTTCGACAGGCAAGAGAGCTTTGGAGAGGGCACATCCCTGGCAAGGTGCTCCTGCTATGAAATACCTCAATGATGCTGCCTCTTAAAATGCCTTCTGGCTGCTGGAATCCTCCAGATGAGTGGTGCTGTTCATGGGCCTTGAAATGATATTTTCATGTGTGTTTCCAACTCATCAGTCTCAAGGGACTACACTACACCCACCAGAGATATTTTTTTTTCTGTAAGTCATAAAATTTTCTTAACTATGAAGGGCATAACTGCAAGGGCATGTTTACCTGATAAGAAGTTACCTGTGCCAGGTCAATGGTTGGGACAATGCTCCTGGAAATCAGCAGGAGAGAGGGGGCAGGGACAGGGAAACCTGTACTGGTGTGAAATAAATTATTTGACATCAGGCAGTTCAGAACTGGAACATGCTCTGGGAGAGGGAAGGAGTGATAAATTGGCATCTGGATGTCCTTGAATTCCCACAGTGTGACCAGTCATCTTCATGGAGATGGTGAGGGCATGCCTCAGAACACAGCACAGCAGAGTCCCCTAAAGAAAGAGCAGAACTGACTGTATTTTTAAAAAATGTATGGGCTGCAACCATTAGCAAATTACTTTGCTGCTCATCTAGGCTCAGCATATTCCAGACACCTAAAGTTCAGAAATAGCTTAAAATGCCTTGAATTATATTACTCTTTGGTGTCTAGGAAAAGCAGGGAGGATGACTAAACACAGGTAGCATTGTGGTAAAAATGAGGTAATTTCTGGGTATTTATTTGTTTGGTGGGTTGGTTGTTTTTTTTTTTTTTTTCAAAATTGAGAGGCTTTTGTTAGAAAGACAACCAAACCACTAATTTTTAAAGTAATTCCTGAAAACACTTCCATCCATGTGATTCTGAAGTCACCCCTCCACTGGCAGCCAGAACGGGGTTCTAACATCATTTTCAGCTGGTTTTGTGCTTTTCAGCAACACTTTTGACTTCCTCAAATCAGGGTAATTAGATTGAGGCCAGCCCCAGGTGTCCTGGGCTGTTATCTTTTCCTGTAAGCAAATATACCTAGGAAAATGAAAATATTCAAGTACTTGTTCTCAGATGAGGTCTCACATGTACTCTGTGATGCAACAAATCATCACTGATTGTATGTTTTATGGCTAATCTCCAAAAAACTCCAAGGAAAAATCACAGCTTCAAGAAATCCTTGGTGAGGTTTCATGGGTGTTCAACAATTTTCTTTTTCTTATGTATTTTTTTCTCAATCACCAGGAGAAACCCCTCAATATTGTTTCAATATTTGTTTGCTGAAGATATTGCCTTAGTTCCCAGGAGAAATATTTCTAGTGAGATATCCCAGTAGTGGAAATTGCTTCTTTACATGTCTTGGTACTTAATAAAAGTGTTGATTTATTCATTTTTATTTTTTAGCTTCTTAAATACTCACATGAGTCCTGCTTTAAAGGTACTGGACATGCTTGGAGCAGGGAGTGGAATCTACACAATCTGTCACCCTCTGTAGTTATTTATAACACTGTTAGCTGAATTAATTAATATTATTTTAGCTGTGTTGGTTTATTTTTTCATGTTTTTTGGTTTTGTTTTTTTGGGGGGGAGGTGGGGATGGTAAGAAGTAAATTCCCCTGTAATAAAGGGACACGTTATTGCCTTCTTGCCATTCAATATATTCCCTGCATTTTTTAAATGAGTACTCCTGTGGTGGTTGTGAGCATGAGGTTTAATTGCAAATATAGAGAAATACCCCAATATATTGCATTTACATAAAATATATCAAAACATCTCACTTAAATGAATGGTCCATTGTAGGATTAGTTATATATTAAGATTGTTTTCTCATAGCTTAAATTATTTTTTTGTAGAGTTTATTTATTGCATAAAATTGATAGTTTCAAGGTAAAGGTCTTCTGCTTTTGTGCCTTTTCTTTTTTTGGCTAAGCTTAAAAATCCCAGGTGTCATGCTAAGGTAACCATTACCAAATATATTTTAGAACACAGTGCAATTTTCTCTGTCCCTTTACTGTATTGACTTTTGTAGAGGAAAAAAAAAAAGCCTGCACAGGACATCGCTAAATAGCTGGTAATTTAAAAACAATCAAACAAACAAAAAATAAAAGGCAAAAGACATATAGTCAAGAAGAAACCTCCTGAAAGCACAAAGTACTGGCCTCAGATTGCTCCCACTGAAAGTGCAGTTATTGACTTTGGTGGAGACAGAGTGATGTCAGCACTCATACAGCTCATATTTTTTATTTTTTCAAGCCTATTTTTCTCTCTTTCTTTTCTTTTCTCTTTTCTTTTCTTTTCTTTTCTTTTCTTTTCTTTTCTTTTCTTTTCTTTTCTTTTCTTTTCTTTTCTTTTCTTTTCTTTTCTTTTCTTTTCTTTTCTTTTCTTTTCTTTTCTTTTCTTTTCTTTTCTTTTTTCTTTTCTTTTCTTTTTAGGAACTATGGTTACTTGCTGTAATAAAGAAACATAAAATTGCTTCTGAAAATCAGGTAGATGAGGTGAACTGTGAGATGCTTCAACTAAAGCCTGACTTGTACCTCAGGTCCTGTGAGCTCCAAATTCTGCTACACGTGATGTGGAGACAACCTGGCCCTGTCACGCTATAACTCTTAAAAATGAGTTATTTACAAACCAAGTGTATTTCTTTTGGTTGACTGCACTGAAACCTTTCTGTGAAGATCTCCTCAGCTTTCTCACAGAAGTCACACAGGGCAAATTTTGTCTCGGTCAAATAAATGTGGTATTTTACAATTGTCAAATAAAAACTCAAGTAGAACACTTTGGAATAATCTATGAGCAAGCAGAAGTCCCATCTCCTAGTTTTAAAATTATGTGTATTCCAAAGATTAAATCTCATGAAAGTCAGAGGAGCTTCTAACCCATTCATGGCTACAAAGGACTTTCAACAGCAGCTCTCCAAGGGCTTAAAATGCTGGTTTGTTTTTCAAAAACGGTATAGCAAATCCCACATTTGGAATCCTTATTCCAGGTTTTATTGAGTTATTGCCTTCCCACAGGGCCATCCTTAATGGCTTATGTGTTTCTTTGGAGAGCTAAGAGCAGGTTGGGCATTCTTAATTATATGTATTTATTATTTACCCTTCAGTCAGCATTTCAGAAGTCCACAGAAATATTCTGTAAAAGAGTGGTGGCTTTTCTATATTTTCTAGCAGTTAAATGCTGTAAATTCATCACTGTCCCTTTCTCCATCTTATATCTGTATAGTGTCCCCTTTCACCAATATTTACTGGTAAATATTTATTTCACCAATATAACATTCTTCTACAGTAGGCTTATGGGTCCTTCACTTTCAAAGAAATTCTTTTCACTTATTTTATATAAACCACCACCAAACTTTTTAGCCTTCATTTAAACTTCATTTCACAGCAAACCCATTCAAATTGAGCTTTCCAAACTTTGCATTTCATGTCATAATTATCTCAACCTTTCCCAAACCATTCAATATTCTTTTTCCCAATAGTATCTTTTCCTTGCAGTGAGGCTGATGTCAACACACAGTCACACACAGAGATAAAAAAAATCATTTTTTCCCTTCTTGTACAATTTTTTGTTCTTGCTTGTTCATCAGACTGGGCACTGTTTGCCCCTCTGGGCTCAGAGGATAATGGCTGTAGCTGTGCTCTGCAGGTGACAATCCACAGGTCATTTTGCTGCTGGAGACAGTTTCCTGCCTTTGAGATGAGACATAATGCACATTGTGGAAAACACCAGGTGATCCAAATTCATCAGGATATTATTTGCTGCTTCACAGTTGTTCTCGCTTGTTTCGATATTGGCATTATCTTTGCTTTTTCTTTCTTTCTTTTCTTTCTTTTTTCTCATTTTCTTATTTTTTTATTGTTCTTGTTCCTTTCATAACCCTTGCTGAAGATGTTGGGTGCATTTTACATTTTCAGATTTCCTTGGTGCTTCTTTCCATGGCCCTTATTTATCAGGCAGCTGGATCAGACATCTATCAATACGCAACTCTGTTGAGCCACCTTTTATTCTTCCAGGGGGGGATAAATCAACAATTTTGTTTCAAAAGTGATTTCTGAGCTCTGCCATTAGTTCTTTAAATTATCTTAACACTGATTTTTTTAAAATTCTTTTTTTATCATATTATGGCCCACTGCTATACAGGAAATTCCTTAGTGGTGTTGAAGGATATTTTTATTTTCCATACAGGAAACTAGATTTTACAAGATCTACTTGTCAGGGAAAAAAAAAGTTGGTTCTCATTATCTGCACTGCTATTCTTTCAGTTTCCACCCATCAGTCTTCCCTTTTTTTTTCTCTTGGAATGGTCAGTTCCAAGATCTCCTCAGAGCATAAGCATTGCTTTTCATCAAATGTGTTTTTTTTTTTCTAAAGTCACACAGACCTTCACAAAGAAATAAAAGACAGGTCAAATTCTTAAGTTTTATAATATCTGATTTTTAAAATCTAAAATTAATGTAATATTAATGCCTGCTTAATGTACTATTCATTAATACAAATGAGTTTTCATTATGCATTAATTTAATTATTGCCTCAGGAAGTCATAGCTGATACTTCTATGCCTAGAGGGGCACAATTATATTCAGTTCAAACTTTACCTCCCTAAGTCGGACCTACAGATTTTTCTGCACAACTCCTCTGAGATGCAACTCTGTGCAAGGTACACCTCCTGGGAAGGTTCTGAATACCCAGAACTGCTGAGAAAACTGCAGCAACGGGCTCAAAAACCACATCTGTGATTCATAAACTAGGCGAAAAAATGCCCCATAGTGCAAAATTGTCTCCTTTATTTCTGTAGAAGAATAGAATTAGCTGGTTAAAAGCCCAGCAGCGTTGCTTTTTTGTAGAATCATGAAATCACAGAGTGGTTTGGGTTGGAAGGGGCCTTAAAGAACATCTCATTCCAACGCCCTTGCTGTTTTTCCTTTATTAAAAATTAAAAAACATGTAATTAAAATTAATTTTTGCTATGATGGCTGAAAAGTGGAAAATACTTATGCCTTCAAGCAACATTTTAGTGTCATGTTCCCTGTTTTGTTATCAGATCCTAATAATAATCTTTGTTAACAGCTCAAAATTGCTACTGCAAGGTTTGATTACTGTAATTTGTATAACACAAGTCATGTATGTTTTTGTTCAGTGACCCCACAGGAGGGATGTTTTCCTCCATATTCTTCCTTGAGGAAAAAGATAAAATATCTTTTATAAGGGGCAGCGTTTCTTCCTAAGAATTTTGAGTGCTCCAGTGAGCATCTGAAAATGAAGAATATTCTATTCACATGAGTTGAGTGGAAATAATTCCTTTGCCCCTGACCACCAAAAAGCTGAGACATTTGTCAGCCCTGAAATTTGTTTCCAGAGGTTGGATGTTGTGAATACTGCACCAGCTGTTCCAAGTGCTTATGAATAATTTCACCTTGTGTTTCTTATTGTGTTTCAGTGGAAAACAGACTGAAATCTGTATCCACTGGTTTGGGCTTAGGCATTTAAAATTATATCCTATATCCCTTCAGCCTGAAAATTTTGTATTACCAGCCAAAGAGAAACAGATAATGCAGAAAGTTATGGCAGGAGAAAGTAGCAGTAGAAAATATCAATTAATATTTAAAATTCCTTGGTACCGAAGATAGGCTTTTTTTTCCCTAGTGTTTTATCAGAATCCAAATACAAGCAAGACAGATGCTTATTCCTAAGTGAAATATTCCAATTAAAATATTCCACAATACATTTATTTTTTCATATGTGTGCACACATATTTTATAGTTTAAGATTTCACTACTGGCCTGTGTTAAGGCTTTTTAGTTGTTTTTTTTTGCCACAGTTGATGTTAGCAGTTTAGCAGGATTAAACATGGTGTAGCACAATTGCTGACAGTGTAGGAGGCAAAACATTGTACACAAAAATGGCAAAGCCTGGAATAAACAAGGGGTGTTGTGCATTGTGTCCAAGGCAACTTTCTGTGGTGGACAAATTTGCAAAGGACAAAATATCTGGGGAAAACGTGATTTCTAATGAAATTGCTAATCGCATTTATGCTTACGAGTTGGTCATTGTGTTATAGTTGTGCAAAATTCTTGCATGTCAAGAAGGGGAAGTCTCACGGGGCTGGTCAAGACCAGAAAGATCTCACAGAGAGCCATTGGAAGAAGCAATGTCTGTTTTTCCCCCTTTGGAGGTTTCCCTGTCCCTTTTGTGCTCGTCTTGAGATGTCCTTCCACACAGGCATTGTGCAGGTGCCACAGGTACCCCTTCCCCTGTCCCCCATGCAGGTCTTGTCTCACAAGAGCCTCAGCAGCTGTCTAACCAGCAATTATTCTCCAGGAAATAAGGTTTCTGTGCCAGCAGAGTAGCTTGAACGACTTCTGGAAGGTTTCTGAGTTTTCAAGGTTTCCACTCTGGACTTTGCAGGACTCCATAACCTGACATGAAATTGTGTAAAACTGAACTTCATTAGCATTTATTATTTCTGCTGGTGCCTCACAGGCTGGGTGAACACAATAATGATCTCTGCACGTGGGAGGCTTCAGGCTCCTGCTATTTGCAGTATTCCCATTATGCTTTACAGCTGTGTACCCTCAGAATTCACCAGGATAACAAAAGCATTGCTTTTCACAACTACTGTGTTACTAAAGAAAAAGAAAAGAAAAGCTGAAATTCTGTAAAACTCTGAATTGTCAAGACACTGCAGTTATCTGAGCAATGACCCATAATAATATCAACTTTCTAGTCCTTTACTGTTGGCTGTCATGAGAATAGTGATCATGTTGGTTTTGGAGGAGAACCCAAACAGGGGAAATCATGTTTAAAATGAGAAACCACAATTATCCTTCTTTTTCTCTTTCAATTTTCTTTGCATAGGCATTGAGAGATATTTTTAAAGTCATCTTTTAACTACTATTACTTTGGTCCAGTTCATCATACATTTTGAAGCATAAATCTCATCATTTTATTCCTTCTATTCTGTCACCCGTTTGAAGCTATGTAGTATAAATCACAGGCTAATGTGAAATGAACTAATAAATTGGTACATAATAGGCAATTTCTTTGTATCTGCTGAAGTATTTCACCCTCACTAATAAATACATTACCCTGAATATTTGTAAGTGGCTTTTGAAGAATGCAAATTCAGACATCTATACTTCTGGAGAAGTTTAAAACTCTTGACATTCAGTGGTCTGAGAAGACACAGGAGTTTGGGCCTGGATCATTTTGTTTGTTTTTTATTTGTTTTCCTGGTGATAAAAACACATTTACCTGTAGCCATGGAAGCCATTTGGGGAAAGAAACTCCAGCTAAGCACTGCAGAAAATAATCTCTTTATGATGACCTTGTGTCAGTGCAAGTACAAAACTGTCTTCACAGCTGAATGCTCTAGCCCTGGGGATTACTAATGATGGAAAGTAATAGCTTTTAAACTTCTAGTCACCTGAGCTGTGTGTCACAGACATTTATTCCCATCGGAATTTTAAAAATGCATATGTGGTGTCTTTGGGGATGTTTTCAGAGCAGCAATATCACCTTGGTGATAAATTCGCATGAATTTTGGGCACATTGCAGTAAGACACTGTTAGTGATGAATTACCTCCAGGGAGCCCAGAAGCTCAGAGCTGCACGTGGCAATCTAGAAAACATTGGTCACTCTCTGTTGTGTGGATGTTCTGCACATCCAGTAAAACACTCTCTGGGAATGCTCAGGGAAACAAATCAGCAAAATATCCATAAGAGTTTCTCCTTTGTTTCTGTTCAGAGGTATGGATAAAAACAATCAGTTGGATAATGAGAAGAAAAACCCCAAAGGCTTACAGGCTTAAAAAACAAGGCATATCTCTTGTGACCTTCAGCTCATTCCTCTCTTTCTGCACATGTGTTCCCTACTGAGCACTGCTCTGCGCTCTGACCAGCGCAGGTTTGAGACATCAAGCCCTGAAGATGTCAGGTGTCATTTCCTTTGAAATGTTCTGCATCATCTTACGTCATGTGTTGGAAGTCAGTAATAATTTTATGGGTATCTCTGTTCTGTTTTGAAATCTGATGCTCATTAATAATGCCAGATCCAGTGAAGAAACCTGCAGCAGAGAAGCAGTGCTTTCCAGAGGCGCTTATGAAGCCACAGGATGGTTTGGGTTGGAAGTAAACTTAAAAATCATCTTATTCATCCCCCATCCATAGGCAGGGACACTTTCCACTGTCCCAGGCTGCTCCAAGCCCCAGTGTCCAGCCTGGCCTTGGACACCTCCTGGGATCCAGGGGCAGCCATAGCTTCTCTGGGCACCCTGTGCCAGGGCCTCCCCACCCTCCCAGGGAACAATTCCCTCCCAATATTCCATCTAAATCTACGTTCTTTCAGTTTATGATGTAACCAGTTGCAGTTTGGGTGAATCTGAGGTGGAGTGTACAGCTAAGTGGCTGCACTCCAAGATAGCTACGTGATGTTAAATGAGAATTACTTCATGTATTCAGTCTTTAAGGAAAGAAAATTATTTACTTTCACTTGACTTATTTTGTTCTTTCCAGCTATTTTTGAAATTTATCGAGACAGTTGGTTTTTTTAATCTCTAGCTGGAAGTGGATGATTAGTCACAGATGAACAATTGGCATGGAAAAAAAAAAAAAAAACCCAGAAAACATGTGCATTAGCAAGTACGGAATTCAATAATGCAAAGAAGTGCATAATATGATTGTATGTAAAGATTTTAGTGAAGCAGTTCATATAATGGCTCATAAAACTTGCCCTGGAATGTGTACTTCAGGTCAATTGGGAAAAGCATGAAGAGAAAATTACCAGAAGATCATTAAAAAGTGCCATGATAAACAGTAATGTGCTCGGGTGTTGGAAGGTTGCTGTTGGGAAATCAAAAGGATTAACACCCCCTGTCAAACACTCAACAGCATGAGCTGTGCTCCTTTATAAGCTTCTAGGCAAATTTCTTTTTTCCTGTCTTTATACAGCAAATATTTCTGGGATAAAGAGCATTGAATGCCCTCCCAGTGTCTGGAGGGTGCTGTCCAAACAAGGTAAACCTTTGGGTTTATCAGCAATTTATCAATAAACCTGGCTCCATGCTTCTTTTCTTTCTGAAGCTACTTCTGTCTGTCAAGAACCAGATTTTGACAGCAATTAGCACAGTGCCATCACTGACGACTACCCTCTCCTTTGTAATATTGAAATCTTGTCTTTGGCTCTGACAATAAAGCTAAAAATAGTCATCTGCTTCCAACAGAACCCATCTCATGGGATTACATGTGAAAACAGAGTAGGTACACTCTGCTGGTTCCTTCATCAGTAAAACAAGAAGTCACCACAGTTGGCAAGTGACAGTTTTTTGAAAGTTTTAAAATGTCCCCACGGCTGCTCCTGTCTGAAAGGGCTGATTATTCACTGCTGCATATTTCATAATTTTTCTCAGGCTGAGACAGTTTAATTTCATCTGTTGGGAAAAGTGATGAAAGGAAAACAACCCACCTACTGGAACCAACAGAAGCTCTCAGAGGATGATGGAACATAAAACAGCACAGTATATATGGTCAGGTGGTTTAATGATACAGCTTTGTTATTTCATGATAATTAGTGTCACTTGCATGAAAGCTCATCCCTGAAATACATTGATTTACTCGGCGATGATCTGCTTCAATGGTACCCACAGGCACAGCTGTGAGTAATAACAAAGGGAGGAGATGTTGGAGCTGGGTGGATATTCAGACAGATGGACAGACAGGTCATTTACATGAGCATTAGGCACAGTCTTTCTAAATAAAGAAGGAATTATGAAAAAAAATCGATAGTGAATAATTTTTAATGTAGCATGACTGACATCAAAACTCTCTCTGCTCTGCACTCATTCTTCCACTTGTGAGATCATTACCTTTATGATTCAATGTTCACATGTCTTTCCATCCCAGATTTCTTATGTAACCACTTTTGGCAATCTCAGCTTTTATTCTGTCCTCATTGTCAGGAATTAGAGCGGTATCTGAACACCCAAGAATAATTTTGGTGAAGGTGGGTTATTTCTCATAATCTGAGGAGCTGTCAGCACTGTTCCTTGGATTTGTTGCACCCAGATATTCCAGTTGAAGAAAATAATCACGGACAGCAGCTTTTTTATTTTTGTGCTACAACAGGCTAAAAGAAGACCTGTACCACCAGATTCTGTGCTGACCTGGTACTGAAACTAGCAAAGTCTGCAGTGGAAAACAGTTTTAATTTTAAGCAGCTAGGCAAGAGGGATGTTTCACTGTCATCAAGAGCAGGGACTATTTGTAGGAGAGGAGTGCTCTTAAAATATGCAGGTTTTCAGTTCACCATCACCATAAGATGAAAAGGGTTTTAGAGAAAAGCACACAAATTTTACAGCATTGTTATTAACACAGTCAATCATTGCAGGAGTTTTGCAGGAGTTGAACTGCAAGGCACAGGCACAAGATCTCACCTAGGAAGCTGAGCTGTGGGCAAGCACCCATGAGGTCTTTCACCTCCTCCAGTCCTCCTCTGCACCTGAGAAAAAGTGATGCCACTTGCTAAGATGAGCCCCAGCAGGAAACAGAAGCCATCCTGCTCATCCTTCCCAGCCTTGAAAGACACCAAATCGAAGTAAATTCAGTTTGTAATTGCAAATGCTTTGTGCATGCAGGACCTTTTCTCTTTTTATTGCTCTGGTGAAATCCACACTGGCATTTTTGTGTCTCGTCCAGAATGTAGAAAAAAAAATGCTGAAAGATCCTCTCTTTGATACTGGAAAATAAAAAGCATGTGAAAGAGAATAAGATGTAAATGATATGTAAACTAAGGAAATAAGTGAACTGGAGAGCCATATCTTTCAGTCCTCCTAGATTTCCTGTTCATCTCTCTAACAACTTAGTGTGAAACCCTATATCTAATGAATCCATATAATTGCTATCATATCCATATAATTACTACTGTTCAAAATCCCACTTTATTGGAATTACAGTGTTCCTCTCATCCCCTTTATTTTTCTCTGCCTCCACTTGCCTATAGTTCTAAATTGCATGCTTATCTCCCAAAAAGGTTTTTAAAGCATAATATATTCATGTAAAGAGAGATCATAGTGACAATTGAAAGGATCTCTTGAATTGCATCTCTTCTAGTAGACTTGTTCAAGCTGTGCTACATTATTTCTTTGTCAAAGAGTAAGAAATGCATAGTGTGCCCTCTGAGCTCCTTGTCTTTAGGGACTGGGGAGAACAAAGCAGAGTGAACTCTGATACCATAAAGATTTCAAGATAAACATATTTAAGAATTATCCTCAGTGTAATGTCGAAAGATCAAGCAAAACTAATCAATTTTCCCAAATCAGATATTCAATCTCATTAAAACAAAAAAGAAAACAAACAGGAGCCTGCCTTTATTCTTCCCAACACCATCCACACAGCCATTTTCCACCTAGATGTTCTTGTCAAGGAATGGGAGATACCTGAACATTTCTCATGTCAGCATAACATCAAAGGAGTGCCACTGAAGCCAGCCCAGGTGATCCTGATGTAAAACTGGTGCAAGTTAAGTGATCAAAATCAATACTTTGAAAACTCTGGAAGGACCTCCTTTTCCCCCATCCTAATGGGAGAAACTTTGACAGGTACACACCAGCCTCAGCCTCCCACAGCTCTCACAGCAGTTCAACCACAGCATCACATCTTTTCTGAGCCTGCAGAGGTTCCTACAGCTGGTATTTCCAGAGCTCCATGTATCTCTGGGAGCTCACAGCCAGCAGAGGTGTGTCAGGACCCTGCATAATGCATCAAGGTCAGTGTTTTTCACCCCTGCTGGAGCAGTTCTGCTGCACTTTGGAGGGGGTTTGCCACCGGCTCCAGCGTGGCAGTGCTGTCAGCAGCCTGACAATTTTCTTCCAAACTCATCCTTTCGAGGGCTCTGTGCTAACCCAAGGCATGCAGGAGGGCAGGGGTGGAGAATTTAGATGTTGGTATGGATATTTTTGATGGAAGGTCTCATAAAGAACAAACACAGTTTGTTGTTGTGCAGGGCTAACCTTGAGCTGTTCAGTTTTTTTATAGAGGTTGTTTGAACAAGATTTATGGTCTCACTGTTTATGGGTGGCTATATTTGGGCAACATTATGTGTCTAAAGTGCATTTAAACTATATGTTTCAGAAACGTGCACTACTTAGGAAAAGTCTGAAGGTGGAAATACGTTGTCTAAAGCAGGTGTGTCGGCCAGAACCATCAATTAAATGTTTGCCTGCTTAATATTTAAAAAATAAGGATTTTATGGTTATGCATCAAAGGTGACACTTATCTATCAGCCCAAATTGTTTGCAAATTTAGAATGCATAGATCTCAGACCACTGTGATGTTCAATGAATTGATATCTGTTCTGCTTGGCATTTTGACTTCACAACCTATTCATTTCCTTGATGAACTTTGATTTTGTGAGAAATCTTTTTTTTTTTAAACACTAGTTTTCATACTGGATTGAATGCGTTTGAAATGGCCTGGCTCAAGTCTCTATTATATTAGCTAAACCATGTTATGAAACCCACTGAAATTAGAGGTCTCCTGCACATTTATTTGTCGGCTTGAGGTTTTGAGGAAGCAGTTGTCCACTGTTATGCTTCCTGAATCAATGTTGTTCCGAAGGAGTCACTGAGTTAATTTATGCTTTTAATCCCATGGTGCTCATTCAGTCTGGCATCTGTGGAGAAGGTCAGGGGAGGTAAAGCTGTGTTTCTTAAGCTGCAGTAGCTCTGAGGAAACCTGGGTCACTCTAATTACTGCCAGCCCAGGCTCAGCATCACGGCGTCCTGCCTTGTGTTTCAGAGAGTCCAGCAGTCCTGAGTGCCTGGGGAAAACGAAACACACTTTCTGTGTCATGCACTTGCAGGGATGGAGTGGCAGTCACTTGGGATGGGATTTGCCTTTGAATGAAATCTTGTGAAGTGAAGCAGCTTAACTGCTTTTTATCAATAATTACACCTGCTACATAAATCAGTCACCAAATGGATCTGGAGATGGATGCACAGCACATCTACGACATTTTCCTTGCCAAAGGGAGCCCCTGGCAGAACAAAGGAGCTCTGTGCCCTGTGTGGGTGGAGTTTCTGCCTTCCTCTTGTAGTGGCATCTGTATTCTGCCCAAACCCAACCCAAAAGCTGATAAATTCTTCAATTTTTTTTTGCACACACTGAGCTCCACACCTGTAACTTGTGCACACATGGTCCAATTAGTCTGGGTGCTGAGAACATTTTCTTAATGATCAGCCTACAGTTCAGTTTCCTTAATATATCTCTATTTTTCTGAGAGTAGAAAATAGCATTTTTGCTATTT
Source organism: Drymodes brunneopygia (assembly GCA_013400955.1). Lineage (NCBI taxonomy): Eukaryota > Metazoa > Chordata > Aves > Passeriformes > Petroicidae > Drymodes > Drymodes brunneopygia. Next base: position 622 of record VZTZ01020292.1, on the reverse strand, counting down.
CACATAGCATTCACAAATTGTCCATTTTATAACAGCTGAGTTTCTGGCCCTGCCTCTCCTTGAGTTCATTCTTATATTTGTGAAAGTGAGACTGTGCATGAAATGTTAAGCAAATGGTGCTAGACATTTTCTACACTTTGAAGGGAAATGTTTCCATCCAGGCATGTGGGAATTCTTCAATATTTAATAAAAAAAAGTGTATAGTATTTGAAATAATGAAGATTAAGACATACTGACAGTTTCTGGGTTAAGCTTCTCCTCTGAGGAGGTTTGTTTCTTGTGATTTCAGAACAAAAAATTGTGTAAAGATGGTAAGTAGTCAAAAATAAAATATACACTCCATTTTTATTCAGGTAGAGTTTGAATTTACTGAAACAGAGGAGCACTTGGTTATATTGAAAACATATCTGAAACAAGGAGAAATATGTTCACATTGCACATGAACTTTCTTCAAAGGAATCTTCAACATTTTTAGATGAAATATCCAGAATCAGACACTCCTGAAAATGTATGTGATTAAGAATTATGATTAGAAGCAGAAAATAATAATCTGAATTTGCTTTCCCCCTAGTTTCTATTATTAATGATTTCAAACTTCACCTACAGAAATAAATCTTGAGGA
>VZTZ01020284.1:0-14997 GCA_013400955.1 Drymodes brunneopygia | reverse complement strand
TTTTGAATATTAGCATTTCATAGAAGATGTAAAAAGTGTTGTTTTTATAATTTTTTTCAGCTATTTTAAATTTTGGCAGGAGAAGGAGAAATAATTCTCTTTCTATTAAGCGGATCTCTTTTTCAGCATTACATAGGTGAGAAAATAATGGTTTTTAGCTTTCCTAAGCAGAACAATCAGAGTGATTTTATCAATATGGGTAATAGTGCTAATCTGTTTATGCATGCCAGTCAGCCCTGTCTCATAAGCAACCTTATGTTAGTAACGTCTTTTTCCCTCTAAGAGGAAGCCTGCACCTCTAAAAAGTAATTTTGAAAGGTTGATTTCAAAGGAAAAGCAGCTTATGCCTTATTTTACAAAGCCTAAATGAAAGCTTTCCATTCTAATAGACTCTTGGGTACCTATTTTTCGGTCTACTGCAACACACAGACTTTGGAAAGGCTCAGAAAATTCACTCCAGTGAATCCATGGGATCAAACATATTTCTGAGAGTTCAGATTTTAGCCTGGGATATAGTATTTCATTTCAGTCTACTATGCCTACAGAAAGCATCTTTCCAATGCATTCTTTTGCTATTTGAAACGTGTGAGATATTCCTGAACAAAGAGAAGAATGCACAGGCAGATGGTGTCCAGAACATGGGAGCTGAGACTTGGTTTGTGTTGAATAACTATTATCTAGCCTTTTTTTCAGCAGCCCCAGACTGCATAAAATGAGGAACCAACAGAAAATATTAGCTGTTTATCAAGTTTGTTGCCTGCTGAAGAGAGAAGTAATAATGTAGAAGCTGGGCTGTCATAAAATGAGACCCTGAGAAAGGGCCCAGGCTCAGATCCCCACTCAGGTGAGTGTGCTGTACAGGTTTCTCTCTGGGTTAAAGCTCTGAGACAAGAGGAAGGATTTTCTACATGACATGGCAAAGTAGCCAAGGACTAGCATGTTTCCTTTCTGCAGTCTGATTTCTAACCTTGTAATGAATTGCCTTGTTAAAATAAACACGTTCTATTTTGCAAAGCATTGTGAGAGTCTTTGTTAGTCTGGTGCGATGGGATATATTCTCTCTCCAGGAGTAATTTCTGTAAGTAAGCAAAATATATAGGCCTTTTCATCTAGATACATGTATATAATCACCTTGTGAGCTGCAGGGAGCTTGGAGCTGGGAAGCATCCCCTTGCTGAGCACCACGGGGCTGTGATGCTGGGGTAGCTGAGCCTGGCTTCAGGGCAGAGTCAGCTCTGCTGCTGTTTGTTCTGAGAGAAGCTGGCAGCAGAGACAAACCCTGAAACACAGCAGTGAGAAAGTCAAAATAACTTACTTCAAGCCAGATAATCCTCCCAACACAATAGAAGGATTTTCTTCTTTTTCTGTAAGATTTATTAAAAACTTACTGCAGAAAGCAAAAAAGCTCCTTAGGGTGCCCTTTGGGTGGTTGGTACTTCACTGATAGCCTGCGTTTATATTTCTGGGCTGCAAATTCTTTAGGGTGGAGATCATATTATTTACATTTACTTGAGTGCTGTGTGCTTTTCCTGGAGTTTAACAATATTTGCAAGAAATCATCTCTTCCCTAGGGAAACAACCTATTTTTCAGTCAAGTTAATGTGAAGTTTGGCCTATATAAGAGCAGTGGGATTTGATCTGAGGACATAATTTTTTTGGTGAATGTCAAAATTTATTATCATGGATTTATAATATGCATTATTGATTTCAGATGCACCTTTGTCATTACCTCTTTTGGGAGGTTAGTGCCTTTTAATATGCTTGTTTTATATTTTCTAATTTAATAGCATTAGAAATCATGAGAGCTGAAATAAACAAGTTCCTATATGCTGACATCTTGGAAAACTCCCCTTTTTTCCATTTAAACAACTCTTAAAAAGGGCAGAATTGAAATTAAAAAAGTTTCTTCACTATAAGGTTATTTTGCTTTACATTATGAGCTTGGAAAGCAACAGCCTCAAGTCCTCAGTAAACCTGTCAGATTTTAAAGCATTTATATTGCTGAAATCTGTTAATGTTCTATGAAAATGTTGGGGAAAATGGATATTATTCCAAATATCTGATATAATTTTATTTATTACTAAGTATTTCTTAATTTTCTTCCTTTATTCTATAAATGTGATATAAGCAAGGTAACTTTTTAGCTGAACTACTGTGGTAATTATTTGTGAGAAAGTTTGGGGGATTTTTCCCACATTAAAAGTTTAGACACTTTAGAATAATAAATTGCTGTATGGATATATACAAGATAATAATTGTAGAACTAGTTGAAGCTTGTCTTGTTAAACAGACAATTTGAAGGTCTGTTCAAATAAACTCTTCTTTCAAGTCATATTTCTCTCTACTGGCTGGCTTGCTAAGCTTCTTAAGCTCTACTTCAGTTCATTAGGCAGCAATGTGTGTTTCCAGTGACAAAAGTTATAGGCTTGACTCCTGCTGACAGTGGTGGTGCATCAGAACATGCCATTGTCACTGCTTTCGTAAGTGAGGCAACCACAGGGTATTGTGGCCATTAACAATTCCTTAGCATATCTAACTTCGTACTGTTTAGTCCTGGTAGAGCTCCTATACTGCAGTTCATTGTGTTAAATGAAGGAGATGGGACTTTGCTTTGATATGCTGAATCCCACTGCTCTAAATATTGAAAAAAATATGTAGGGAATTACAGTGACAAAAGAGATATGCTTGCAGCCACATAACTGCAATAAAATTCTTCTTCGGTTTACACAGCATCAGTGGTGCTGAGAAATCAGTTTCCTAGTGATAAAGTACAAAACCAGTGGGAAAGAGTGAGTTTAGTAGATAATGTGCAATTGCCCCTTGTTATGGAGATCCCAGTTGATGAGGGCTGGTTCTCTAAGCTGGGGGAGCAAATGTGGCCTGTTTTCTTTTCCACAGTCCTCTGTCTCACTAAGAGGTTGTTCTTTCATCCTTTTGATACAGAATATTTTTTGTTTAGTCATTGGTGTCTTTGAAGATCTGATAGGAGTCTGTTGTGTTTCACTCAGTGTTGAGATTAATTTAGAACATATTCAGACATCTAGAAAGGTGTAGCATGCACCAGTGGGCTTCTTAAACAGAGGCACTTCCAGCATATGTTATATGAGAGGGTTTGATGATATTCAGCTATTAGTTCTCTGTGTGAGACAGCATTTTATTCTAAAATAATTGTTTTATAATCCTCATGAAAAAGTAGGTCACCTCTTAGGGACTGGCAAAAACAGACTAGCTAGATCTCTCCTCGTTCCAGTGTTGGGACACCATTCTTCTAGGAAGGGGTCTGATGCTTTCCACTTCACTTGAAGCTGTTGAATTTTGGGGTATGCAGGGTAGTATAGCTGCTTTTGCAGGTATATTAAGGGTAGAACATGACAGGAGCAGTCCATGTTTCTGTGACAGGATGGTTTATTTTATTTATTTTGGCTTGGATTTGGGCTAAAGGTGTCGTACTATTCTGTTTATTACAATATTATATTTTAACTGATATAAAGCCCTTTGTTTTATAGTAAATAAAGTTATTGTTTCTCTAATGCTCTCCATATATTCCTATATCAAGCATACACAGCTTTGAAATATCTTCAAAGTTAAACATAACATTTAGTTGCTATTGAAGTATGAAATAAAAGCTACTAAAGTGTTTAAAAACTTTGTAGTGTTTCCTAATATGCCAAGCTATCATTGGTACGTGAGTGTCCTCGAAGCAATGCATTTTTGCACCCATTTGTTGTAAACTAGGATCCTCAGTTGAACCATGGCAGCCTGAGGGCTATGAATTTTGTTGGGCACTACAGATGAGGCAACAGGGGTAGGCAGCCTGGAACTTTAATTGGGATTTAAATTTTTTTTTTTTTTACAGTACAAAAACCCCCCATTGACATGTAAGAATAGAATTGTGATGAAGAGCTATTAATGAAAATTAACATAAAATATTCCTGCTGCTAAAGTCCCAGTGCTACAGGGTAAACCCTGTAACATGGCTCTTTGTCTAGGACCAGTGCTTCAGAAATTTGTCACATACCTTTTCTAAGATGATCCCAGTACCATCAGACCTGTCTTTATTTATCTATTTTTCAAGTTTATTTTAGAAGATGTAGACAGGAGTATCTCTGAGAGTGTTCTTGGAGAAAATTATGAGCTAATATTTTGGAGTGTAGATCAGACAATGTCAGAACCTCCTGTTAGGTTTTCTTTCTAGAAAAGGCTTTGATGAATATTTGTGTCTCAGTTTGTTTATCTACAAGAAAGCATTTTGGAACACAGGAGGGTTAATTCTTCTATCGGTTTTCTTGGATTCACTAGTACTCTGTTTTTTAAAATAAGCACTAATAAAAAGTGATTTGTATATCCGTTCTTCTAACTGTTCAGTAAATAACTGATTAATCATATGACAGCTATCAAAGCTGCAATGTGGAAAACACTGGGAGGTCAAAGAGTTTCTGAGTTTTTTGTCCATTATTAGCAGTTGTACAATAATTCATGATGATGTTTCTATAAATACTTTCAAAATGAATGAAGGCAATCGAAAGAAACAGGTTTTAAACAGAGCAATGTAGCATACTGCTGTTTGAACAGAGGAAAAATCCAAGACAGAGAGGACAGATAAGTCTTACCACTAACGTAATAAGACTTTGGATCAAACTCAATGAGAGTTCTGAAGATTTTTCTGCAGAAATCACTCTAAATCGTATTGTGTCACACTCCCAGCTTTTCATTGACTCTCCTGGGACTGGCAGCATCCAGGGACTTTATTTTGTTTGAAATATTTTTGGGATCACAGCTCTAACTTGTGTATAATTCTTAAATCTTATGTCATTAAATATCTGAAGCCTCATAAAAGTCTACAGATCTAATGATTAGGAAAGTTCTGCTATCAAAAATAAAATCTGTTCAAAATATTTGTTGGGAAGAGTCCATGAAAATTATTATCTTCTAAGTACTTACTGCACTTTGATTCTGTGAAGCAAATAACTGTAATCCAATGGATAAAATAAATTTTCCAAGCATATACTGAAATATATGGTATGAGAAATTTTCAGGATTGCATTATTTATTTGTGATTTTATTTTCTAAGGAACTCATGTATTACTCATTTGGAAATCTGAATCTTATGTTTGGGGTCTTACCTTTGTATCCCATGAAATCCTTCATTTGCCTTATCTTTCTGTGCTCATGTGGAAGAACTTCTGACTTACTAGCAAAGCTGTCATCTGAGCAGAGGGTATAAGAATGGTCACAGTGTATTGGTGGTATTTACTAAGTGGTTAGCTTATACTTAGCTTCCTTGTATAGAAGAATAATTATGTTCCAAATACAGTTCTGACATCTTTAGTAATTTAAAGTTCTTAACATTTGTCTCAGCACGCTTAAATCTTTGGCCAAATATATCTTTGAAATTGGGTCATCTTAGGGGAAGTTCTTGATTTCCCTGTTCTTTGACTATTCAGCTATAAAAGAGGAACATTTTCCTTCCTTATGAGAAGGAGGTGAGAGCACACTATTATTAATTACAGTATTATGCTTAACAGAAAAGTGATGAAATCAGACTAATCAGCAAATTAATAAGACCTGTTCATTAAAGCTGAGTTCAAACATTTCAAACACATAATCCCATGTGTGACTGTCCCAGCTCTGCTCTCTGTGCCTTGTACTGAGCTACTGGATTTGGGTGGTCATTTAAAATTCATCCATGAGTATTGCTTTATATGAGATCAGCTGCACTGGATCAGTTCAGCCTGGGTTTCCTTGGTGAATGGAAACCTGTGGAATTGTAGAGAACAGGACAGATTTTCAGAGGTCCTGCCTGCTTGGTAATACTCCTGCAGCTCTCTGCATGTGGGCACTTTTTGAATCAGAGGTTGCATCTTTGTGTTGGATAGACAACATGATAGTTTTGACAGTGACAGTTTTCTTGCATGAGCTCATCTAACTGAGCCCATATAAACTTTATATATCAACATATTCTGTGACAGTGATTGCTATATTATCTGTCCAAACATTGCTATTTGTATTTGTTTTTAACACTGTCTGATTTCATCTTATACTTCTTAAGTAGCATTCATTATTTATTATGAAAAACTAATGGATGATAATTTCCTCTTCACCTCTCCATGCTACTGCAAGCCCATCATTCTTATATTCTGATGGTTATTTTTGATAAAATAACACATTTAATTCCCACTTTCAGTTTCTCTGGAGAGAACAAAATGTTCAGGAACTATAGAATACTGTCCTGTTAAGCTGCACAACTTTTTGACAGAACAGAGGAAAATGCAATTTTAATGTTTCAGTAGCTGAAGAAGATAGTTCAAAGAGTGTAGGCAAACAATGATGAAAATGTGTTGACAGTGCATGAAATCTTTGATGTGGATTCCTTTATGAAATAAAATGACTTTTTGGGGCTGCAAAGATGGCCGTTAAAAACTCCAGTTATAAGCCCTCCTGAGAAAATAAGAGTCCTTTTGGTTTTAGCATTGGTCCTCAGCTGAAAGAATGACTGATGATTTTTAAAGAGCATCTTGGAGTGTGAAGGACTGTTACAGAGGCTATCTTGATGTTGGTAATCAGTACTGTGTTTTTCTGTATATTTATTCACTTTTTGTAGGAAATTAAAATAGATTAATGGAAGGGCTTTTTTTTTTTTAGAAGAAGGGGGTAGAATTCAGGAAACAGAACTGTCAAAATTGATATTTACATGACATGGTTGTGTAATGTTTGTCAAAGAAGAAGAGAGTATTACAACCTCTTTCTATGCTCCACTAAAGAATGGTTATCTGTAGAGTGGGAGCAATGGACTTCTTATTTGTTACACACACCTGAGGCACAAAGAAGCAATGAAAGTGTTCAGTTTGATTCCATCTTATAGACACAGTTCTGCTCAGGTTTAACTGTTCTGTGTGCTGTAAGAACATGAGAAAATACTCTGCCTTGAAAAAGTTGAGGCTAAGTCTTCTGCAATTCATGAGAGAGGAGCAGAGGCACTGAAATCTGCCTGCTGCTCACTGAGGCCCTGGATGAGGTCTTCCTCACTATGGAGATCATGGCCTGTGTAGAACCTTCCTAGTAGGCTTTGAAGGGACAGTGAAGTGGCTTCCTGTCTTCTCAGCTATTCATGCTGAGATGACATGCTTTATTGTAGCACCTGTTTTCTGTAAATAATCTTAAAAGTCCTCTTGTCATTTGGCTCAGGGTCATGGTAAAGAGGGAATCAAGTAAATCCCTATCCCATTCAGATTGTTTCTGGCACTTAACAGTTGATGGATGTTTGTGCTTCCTTTCACAGACAGTGAAGTGCTCAAATAATGAGCTCTTCTTTACTAAAATAAATAGGTCAGATACTTGAAAGTTCTTTTTTGAAAAGGAAATACTTGTTATTACAATAGCTGGGAGATGTTTGCAGTCTTTGACTTGAGATTATTTTTATTCTCTAGATGGAGAACTATGCTGAATGACTTTCCAACCCTCTGGGAACATCTCTGTAGAATCAAAAGTAAGATGTGGGGAAGGACAGATCTCTTTAAAGGATTTGATATTCTGTATGAAACTTGTGAGGAGCCTCCTTGAAATATGGTCACACAAAAAACTTCACAGCATAGCAGCCAACAAAATCATGCTCCACCAGTTTCAACTCCAAACAGGAAATAACTGCCTGAGAAATAATCATGAGTGTTAAGAAATTGCTCTTGGGAAAANTATGCTTTCCAGTTTTATGGATGCGGTCTCCATAAAGGAAGACTGACTGGGTCCCCTAAGGTCCTGTAGGAAACCTGTAGAAGTTTAGAGAACTGAGGCAGATTCTTCTAAATTTGGAGTTGTTGGCCCAATCACTGTACTCCCATTTCTTACTGTCTGACATCCTTGATGCTCAAGACAAAGGAAACATAGCTGTTCCAGATTACTCTGCTTTACTGAAATTAACTTACAGGGAAGGATTCATAATATGTGACACAAATTTCTGTATCTCTTGCTCACAAGGATAAAAACATTTTTGCTTTTGATAAAAACTTCAGAGACATAAATACAGAACTGTTTCTTTTCAAGCATGCAAACAAGCATCAGGTATCCAGTACGTCTGAAAATGCTTAAATAGTGAATCATCTGAAGGAAAAGGACATTTCAGAAGCTAAGAATCCAAGTGGTTGTAACTGAAGCTCAGAAATCTCTTGTGGAAGAGCTATGGAGCAATCCTTGGATAGAGGAAATGGAAATTCTTTGAAAGGTCTGTATTTCTGTGAAAACTAGTGATTAGAAGGGGGTAGTGCCCTTCATCTAATACTTTCACTGCAAAGATGGAGAGGCTGGGAAAAGTGTGTCTGCAGTAATGTGTGACATGGTTAGGTGCAGCAGTACACTTAAATAAAACATCAGAGCTGTTCTGTCAGATATGACTGAATTATATAATACCTATTTCAAAGAAAGTTTATGGCTCTTAGGATCATAGAGTCACAGGTACTTCAGGCTGGGAGTGTCCTTAGGTGGTCAGCCTTCCCAGACTGGGTGGCTGCAAGGGTTCTTCTTTCCCAGGAGCAGTGCTTTGCATTTCTCCTCACTGAATGTGAAGAAGATCCTTGGAACTGCTGCCAGACAATTTCTCCAGCCCACCTGGGTCTCACTGAATGGCAGGCCTACCCCTCAGCATATCAACTGGCCCTGCAGCTTGGTGTTATCTGCAGATTTGAAGAGACTGCATGCCAGTACCTCCTCCAAGTCCCTAAAAAGATGTTTAGCAGGACAGGTCCAACGAGCCTCCTGCAACATCAATTACTGGCCTGCAGACAAAGTATGACCCATTAACCATTACTCTCAGAGACCTGTAATCTCAGCAGTCTTCTACACCTCTGGCTGTCCACCCCTCCACAGTGTAATGTCCTGATATTTATAAAGGAGCACTGTGGTAAACAGTGCTGAAAGCCCTCCTCAAGTTGAGGTAAATGACATACACTTCTCTCCCAGTGGAAATTTTTCTTTAGTCATATTTTCTTCATTCTCAGTGGAATTTTAATTGCAAAACAAAACTAGGATGGAGTTAGTAGGCACAGCTGGACAGAGAGAGGCCACAAGCAGAGAGAGCGCAGCGAAGGGCAGCTCTTTCTGCCAACAGTCCAGTAAGTTCTGTTGCCTGGCTGCTTCAGTTCAGCTTGAGTGGGGGCTTGATGTGTGGGCAACAGCACACAGCACTTCCATACATGTTTAACTGTTGTGCAGATGTTAAAAATATAAGCTTAAGGGTTGTGCAAATATTAACTCATTCTACTCAGTCTTGTTGGCCTACTGGAGCCAATATTAATGTTAGGAGAGGCCAAAGAATATGTTTAGTGCATGTATGTGCAGAAGACGCAGTAGTAGCGTGGCAACTTTTTAAAGTTGTGAATCAGATTATAACACAACTGAAGTTGTGGTAGAATAGAGAGAACACGCACTTAGGAGACTGACTGTAGCTACAAGACTACTACAGGGGATCATCACAAAATAGACATAACCTGCAGCTGGGGAATTGATTAGCTTGCTTGTAGCTGGTGTGATCTTTTAGTAGCAACTGATATCAAATATTTTCTCTTGGCATATGCTTAATGAGAAAACTTGCTAGAGTAAGCCCAGACTTTTAAAAAATTTATTCTATTAAAACCAACTAAAATATTTTTCCTGGATTATTGCACTACTATAAAATGGCATACAAAAATTTTAACTAGAACATGGATTNTAAATTCTCTCCCAAAGTGTTATGAGGTGGTTGTTAAAGAGCAGTGGCTCTGCTTGGAGAACATGGTCTTTGCCACACTTTGCTAAATACTCGATTCTTGTATTTCTCTTCACAGGTAACTGTGCATTGTCATGTGTAATGATATCTTAATTTTATCACAGGTAAGGTAGTTCAAAAAGGAAAATGCAAAAAAAAGCTATACTCCTGCTTAGTTAGCCTGCTATAAAATTCTGGCTCGCTGGGACAGAGACGTTAAGAATGGGATTAAAATGTATATCCTCTGGGTAATGTGTGATCGTGGCATTTGGAAACTCATATGCTGGAAGGATTAGTGCTTATTAGCTGGAAATGTTCTGTATGGCCTGCTGAAAGCGCAAATGCTGAAGTAGTGAGTAGGTTTCTTTTCATTGTGGCTGAAATAAAGAAGATTAAGAAAAAATTTAATGTAGGTTAATGTATGTATAGAGAATGTCATTAATTGTCTTGGTGGTGTGCAGGCAGTACTTTACAGTAATTGCAGTACAACTAGTAGAATATTAATGCATGCTGCTTTGACCTGCTATCAGTCATTGTGATTTGAATATAATTTGCATAATACTTTGCATATCAGTAACATATTACTCATTAGATTTTATACTGCTAGGATGGTGGATTAACAAAATGATTGTAGTAGCATTACACCAATGAAAGGGATCAACTTCTATGTTTCTCTTTTCTCTTAATGCTTTCCAAAATAATTTATAACAAAGTTTTTAGAATATCAATATTATTTTTATCAGGATTAGTAGTAAATCCTGGATGGACCACGTTAATACTAGCTACCAGTTCCCTGTTATGCCTCTCATTTGTGTATATTCAACTTTATTTAAACATCCCATGACAGTTTTATTTGTGATAAAAGCTGTGTACTTTCACTCTGACTTTTAAAATGTTTAGCATATTTAACAGTGACAACAGAGAGCTTGATACAGTAGTTGAAACCTAAAGCTAGACATAAAAGCTGTTGATTTGATATCTGCAGTTAAAAGTATTTGAAAAATATTGCAGTACAGATGTATTAAAAAATGTTATGAAAACTTCTGACTTGATTGGTAGCCATCATCACTAGCAGAGAAGGCTTCCGGGATAAAAAGTTTGTACAATGTGTGGCTACAGTGATTCAAAGTGTGTAGGACTTGGATCAGAGGCAAAAAACAGACACAGAACATGCCAGATAAGGTGGGTTATTTTTGGCCAGGAAGAAAACGTGCTGTTTGTACACATTTCCCAGACAACTTTGTTGCACTTCCAGTGGAACACGAGTTGATTATTCAGTGTGTAGTACTTTGATTTGACCTCATGCATTTAGATCTTTTACAGAGATACGTTGGAGGTAGATACTGCATAAAAATCCAGAATGGCTACAGATTTCCTTCACCTTCAGTATGAGAGAAAATTATCACTATCAGAGTTTCTTTCTTCCTAACTTCAAATGAATATAATGTACAATAAATTTGAATTCCACTGGCCCGTAGTAAAATTCCTGGTTGAGCCAGGAAACTGCATCAAGGTCATAGAACATATATGCTCTATGATCTGAAATATTACTTTCTTTTTAGTTGAAAGGTTGCATACATTTGCATTGACATGTCATGNTCAACCTCTCACCTGTTTCATACTTTTCACAACTATTATTGACACAAAAAAAATTCTGTGGGGTAAACAAGTAGATCGAATCCCAATGTATATGTAAGAACTGAATTAGAATTGTACATAGAATTATATGAATTCAAATAGCCACTGGCTAAACACAACTTGCATGAATATTGAACGGTAAAATGTTTCCTAGATGGTTTTAATTTAGTTTGCAAGTCCCCAATGAAGTTATGTCATGTATTTGTATGAAATGGTCTGCTCTTTGAATGATGGTTGATCTCAGGAGTGTTAGTATAATTAAGGACTTATATTTGTAAATAATAGAAATTAAAGATTGAATTTCAGTTTTAATTCTAAAATTCTGAGAATTATAAGGGAAAACCTATCTTGGAAACTTGTTAACATACCTCCCCATTTAGATGTACCACATATGTGAAAATTAGTTCAAAATAAGCGTCTTTCATCTCTTTCAAACCTCTAGAAAGGATGTACTCTGGATACTGTAATTTTCAGGTATATATGGAAGAGGTGGATGAAAAATACTTCCCACCAAATGTTTGGCCCTTCCAGGTACCAACTTCCATTTCCAGGTGTTGCAGATGTTACTGTTAGGGAGTTAGGGGCTTCTGTGATGGGACACAAGACCTGGTGCACACAGTGGATGTGACACTTGTGCATTCAGAGAATACTGAAATAGTGTTTCTTAGTAATAAATAAAAAATTCTGTCTTACAACATAACTGAACAAAAGTCTTCAGTCTGGTCCCAAAGGATTCATTCTTAAGCCTTCGCAATTTTTTGTCCTATTTTGAAATATTAGAGGTACTACAAGATCTTTGCTTTACAAATTCAGAAAAAGGATAAATATAAGAAAAATTGCATAGTATATGATTTTAGACATAAACATGCTTTTTTAAATCAAACATTTAAAAGGAATCAGTCTGTAATTGTGTAAAGATGTATTTTTAATTCAAACACTCATAAATAGTTTTTAAATAGAGTTCTGAATCCTGTAGTTCTAGAGATTAGAGGAATATAAAATTACAATTTTTAATGTAAAATTTCACAGATTTCATACTATGGATTTGCAGAGCTCTACTTTATTGACATGATTAGCTGTAATTCAGAGTCAGTATTAACTGAACCAAATGTTATTAACAACACTTTAGAATAGAAATGCTAATTTAATAAAGAATGATGAATTCATTTAACTCAGCATGGTCATCCTCTTTGCTGAATTTTCATTCAGTGTGTAGAGTCTCATGGCACAAATCAGGAATAGGTCATGCATGGTTGTTTAATGGTTTCTTAATTAGTATTATAACCCATTTGCTTTGTTAATAGCTTTGCATTTGCAAATATCATATCCCATTTTTGCTGAGGAATTATCATTGCGGCTGGTCTGGAGCAGGCCTGTTTAGGAGGCAGTAGAAATCAAATCATGTATAATCCTGCAAAACATGTTTGTCATGTTCTGTGATCCAAGTGACTGTTCTTTGTTGTACTTTTCTTTCATACAGTCCTGTGAACACCTGGGCTGACACATGACCTGACCATTAGACTGTATCTCTAAGGGTGATGCTATCATTCACTGGGATTTTAGCTAAACATGGTAAATGTCAAAGCTCTTGATACATGTAGGCCAAATATGTAATCTCTGCTTGGTTTTTTTTCATTCCTACTAAAAAGGAAAACTGTGTTATCAGAAAGAAAACGCTTGTAGAGTGGAGATGTCGCTGCATTGCTTACTGTTTAAAAGCTTTCTTAAAACCTTGCATTGCATTGCACTGCTGAGAAGTGCAGCTTGGTCTTGTTTGCTAATGACAGACCAGAAACTGTGACGCACCAAGTCACACATCCTGGGGCAAATGTTTACTGTGGCTTCATGGTGTGCAGTGGGGCTGGATAGGTGGGGTGAGTGGTACTGCAGAGCCGAGCTTGGTGCCAAGGAAAGAAAGTTCTGAGAGTCCCTTTGGCTACTGCTCCTGGGCACTGATACAGTTCATAGCCCCATACTGGCTACTGTGAAGAAAATCAACTCTGCTGCAGACAAATCCAGCACAATGGCAATAACTATCTGCTTCTGAAAATGACAGCCAGCTACACAGAGGACACAGTAACATGGGCTTTAGTGTGTTTGGAATGAAACCTTATTTTTACATTAAAAAGTACCAGTATTTTTAAATNCACTTCCCACCAATGCCACGACTGGGTTGTGTCTGCAGCAATTTAATCTAATGCCAGTGTGTTGTAGACTTCAGCTCTTGAATAATTTTATTATTTGGGGATCTGTTTACTCCGAACTTTCCAATTTTAGCTCAATTGAGTCTTTCATCATAATAAAGTAACTGGGCTACTCTATACTTTCAGGTTTTCACATCAGAGTTTTTTAGAAAAGTTTCATTCAATAAATAAAATCTGATAAGAAAAAATGTAAAATATGATGAAAACTCATTTTTGCAGAACATTTACATATTTTATATTATTCTCTCAGTTTCCCAATTTTCTAGTATTTCAGTAATAAATATGAGGCAGATATTTTTAGCTAAGCTATAAAACAAAGAAAATTATTTTTGAAGCACTAAATTACGTATATATGTAATTCCAAGAATAATATGAAATCCATCATTCAGAACAGGAACAGAAGCCTCAGCAATAAATTCATTCCTTCAAGCACTGATTTAAAAAGAGAGAAAAAGAGAAGAATAAATTATATAATCAGATGAATTAAGACTATAATTTACTGCTGTGCTCTGATTTAACTCCTGCTGCTAGAGATTGTCTCATAAGTGAAGCCAGTGTGGCTGAGCATTTAAATTCAAATTTTTTAGACCTGACTGGCTTTTTTCCTTAAAGTTGTATGTTTCCATATATTTAAATTCTACCTTATTAAAAACCAACCTAACCCTGAGAAATTGCAAGGTTATTTGCTGTGTACAACTAATTTTGTAAAAAGAGATATATAAGAATTGTAAAAACCCCAAATAAATAATTCTGGATCATAGTGTGGTAATGCTCTTTTTAAAATAAACCATCCTCGTGACAGTGTTTCTGTGGAGTTCTGCTGTAGGAGTTGAGAGTATTTCATCATAAGTAAGAGGAAATAATTAGGAAGTTATTAATGTTTTTTGTTGTGTTTATTGGATTAAATACTCAGGGAAAAAAATACATTTATTTTTTCTCTCTTTCCATGAACTGGGCTTTTTCTTCCAGTAGCACATTGAGATTTACTCTTCTAGCTTGTCATTCTCCTGTTTTTTTAATTATATAAACAGTCTTGATTGGTTTTTTTTTCAATATTGAAGTCATACTATTTTCATGGGTTTGGTCTTTTGGTAGCATCAGTGTCCTAATTGAACTTTGATGAAAAAAAAATTAAATATCAATTTTTAACACTTTTGAAAAGGAGCCTTTCTTTTTTTTTCTGGTCTGTGGAGGAATTTTTTTCATGGAGCTTGTACTTCCTGTCAGACAATAAAGTGAAGGTTTCTCTTCTTTTTGAAGGAAGCATTGGTGCTGACAGGAACAGAGAGGTTTCTTTTTGAAGGAATCACAGCATGGGGTTGTGTCTTCCAGCTAAGAGTTTATGATTGAAAACAACTGGAGAGGACCTTGCAAGGTCATCTTGAAGGACTTAATAGGCGAAGATCCAAGCATTTATATCAA
>VZTZ01020281.1:8511-20384 GCA_013400955.1 Drymodes brunneopygia | reverse complement strand
AGTGAGCCCAGCCCAGCCCCTGATTGGGCCCTCTCATTAGATATGCTAATGAGTAAGGGCTTTAATTGCACACTCCACTGGGGGGACGGGGCTTTTGCGACGCTGTCACCTGGATGGGAGAAGCCATGGAATGGGATCCTATTAAATACCCAGGTAAATGACCCCCAACCCTCTGACCCTGTCTGGGTTTTTATTTCCTAACACCAGGAAAAGGCATCACCACAGAATCCACTCCTGTGACACGAGTCCCCAGGGATGTGTGGCAGCAGAACTTCCCACCGGGGGAGGATTGGGAGCACTTCAATAACTGCTAAAGGCATCATTTCCCACAAAACCCATTCAAAGCTGCTGCTCAGGGACCTGCAAAGGGCCCTAAAGAGCTGCTGCCATTGCAGGATCTCCTTGGGAGTGCTGCTCAGTGCTGCACTTAAACATCTGCACCTCCCTTTAGTTATTCTCTGTTGCACAGCTGGCAACAGAAGAAACACACAGGCTTCAAAACAGCAGTCGAATCTCCAGGCAGGACCACCCAAAAAAGCTGCCCTTCTTTATTCTTTCATTTATATCTGTTTCTAAAGACAATCATGGATTGATGAAAGAGGTTAACACCTCTATAAGTTTACAGGATAAAGACATGGTCAATCATCTTTCTCCACCTTAGGGGAAAGGAATGAAAAACAATCTAAAAGTTCAAAACAANAATATAAGAATAAAGAGAGGCTGGGTCTCTTTTTGCTCTCTGCCCGGCCTTGGTGGCTGAGCTCCTGAGTTGCCTGATTATTTCGTGTCCTGCAGAGCGACACTGCCCCTCCTGTGATCTCCCTCCTCCTCTGTGTGTTTTGATCAGCAGAATATTGGCCATGCTTTGGTCTGCACTTAGTACAGATCCTGGCACATGGAATGAAGCACTGGGGCTCAACTCTGCTCCCTACAAAATCTGGCAGAGGTTTTGCTGCACATCCGAGATGGGTCCAGCCAGGGAGAGGAGGAGATTGTCAGTGCCAGATTTATTAATGCCTTTTTTACAAACCTGTGTCCAAAACAGCCATGGTTTTGTTTCAGCAAAGGACAGAGATGCAGTAAAATGGATTATTATGGAATCATGGAATGGTTTGGGTTGGAAGGAGCTTAAAGCCCACCCAGTGCCACCCCTGCCATGGGAAGGGACACCTTCCAGTGTCCCAGGGTGCTCCAAGTGTCCAGTCTGGCCTTGGGCACAGCCACAGCTGCTCTGAACAGCTTTTCTTTTATGATCTATGAATGCACATAATTCTGGGGAGCAGAAGCAGGTGAGGCACAGTGGGAGCAGAGCTCTACCCCCACCTGCTCTTTGCTTTTCCTGCTGTGAAATCAAAGATGGGTGGATGCTGCTCTCTAGAAACGGATCCTGGGCTCCCACCAACAAGAGGCAAATCAGAAAAACTTGGTCATTATGAAAAATGCGGATTATAGAGTCATAGAACATCCCTGAGTTGGAAGGGACCCACAAGGATCACTAAATCCAGCTCCTGGGCTTCTCCTCACTGCCTGTGTCGAGGTGATGTGGTGGCATCTATGTTTGGATGGAAAACACTCTGGAAAAATGCAGGGTCAGAGAAATTAAATTAGGCACCAAACCTCTTCACCTTAACCATTCTATAGCTCTCCCTTCCCTGCAGTGTTTTGGAGGCTGAATTCAGCTGTGTTTTCAGTGGTTTCATGGTGTGCAGGGAGCAGCACCAGCCCCTGGAGGGATTTTTGGCTTTCCATGAGGCACAGAGAGGATCCCCAGCACTGAGGGATTTTCTCCCAAAGGCACCTGGAGCTCCCCAGCACGGGGTGGAACCCTCTGGAGAACGGCAGCCAAGGACATCCAGGTTTATTGAAGTCCCAGGGAATGCCACAGGCAAGGACAGGCCCCAGGAGGAAAATTTCCCATTTAAAAAAAACCTGCCAAGAACTTTTACTCCAGTTGTGAGCAGAAAGCTGGAGCTGCAGTTTTAAAAGTTCTTATTTTTAACCTTTAATCACTGCAAATCAGTGACTCCGCTGAGGATCATATGATTTAAATTCCATCCCCCTGCTCCCATAATGGGGATAAAAATTATGGTTTCAAGTGATTTTTTTGGAAAAAGAATCCTTGTTATAAAATTCCACCTAAAATGTTTCCCAGCTGCTGAGAATTTAAGGATAGTTAATGCTTCCAGATGCACCCAAGAAAAATCTCATTTACCTGATTTTGAACCTGTCACACCACTGAAGTTAATGAGATGTAAGCTCTTAAGTCATTTAGTCACTTCTGAATATTTCACTTAATTGATCAATTCCAGATTTTTCAAAGTATTTATTTTCATGTATTTTTAAAAAAAACTGTTATGATGCTGCTCAGCATTCCTTTGGCCTACTTGACATAAGTGCACAGCAGCACAAATTGAATGGTAAACCTCCTGTATCTCACTAAAAAAGGGAAATTAGTCTTTTGTTGCTTTCATATGGACAGGAGGCAGAACAGAGGTTCATGATGGGCTGGGGAATGAGGGCAGGTGGAGAAATGGAGCAGAGGGAAAGGGTTTGGGAGGTGGCACCAGGTGTGATCTGACTCTCACTGACAGCCAGCAGCAATCAAGGGTTCCAGAGGGAAAAATGGGAACGGGTAGGGGAAGGGAAACACAAATCCCTCCCTGCTGGAGGAAGCAGGGAAGGGAAACACAAATCATTTCCTTCAGTGTGAGCTCTGCATGTCTCGTGATGATATTGAGGAGATATTGAGGGCAGGGTGAGGCCAGGGAGCAGAGCAAGGTGGGAGAGAGGTGGATCAGAGTTCTCAGACACAAAACATTGCAAGAGCTGGAGCTGAGTACGGGGTAACAATTCAGGGCAAACAGAAAACATTCCCTGCATGTGACAGCAAGGAGAGGAGAGCTGGGCTGGGGAGCTGGAGTGTCCCCTCCTGCAGGGATGCAGTGTTTGAGCACGGGCTGGGTGTGACAGCACTGGCATCTCTGGATTTTCCTGCAGAAAAATCCCATGGCAGCACATTCACCTTGTCCTATAGGTGTGGGGTGTTCACCCTGCCCTACAGGTGTGGGGTGCTCACCCTGCCCTACAGACCTGGGGTGTTCACCCTGCCCTCCAGATGTGGGGTGCTCACCCTCCCCTCCAGATGTGAAGTGTTCACCCTTCTCTCCAGGTGTGGGGTGTTCACCCTGTCCTACAGACCTGGGGTGTTCACCTTTCCCTCCAGATGTGGGGTGTTCACCCTGCCCTACAGATGTGGGGTGTTCACCCTGCCTTATAGATGTGGGGTGCTCACCCTGCCCTCCAGATGTGGGGTGCTCAACCTGCCCTACAAGTGTGGGGGGTTCACCCTGCCCTACAGACCTGGGGTGCTCACCCTGCCCCCCAGGTGTGGGGTTCTGTGCCCGTGGGTGTTGTGGTGTCAGCATGGGAGAGGGAGAAGGCAAACTGCAGCTGTTGAGAGATTCGTGGCACTCCCTGTGGTGCTGGGCTGTGGAACAGGATCAGGGAGCAGCAAACAGCCACTCCTGGGGCACTGAGGGGGTTGTGAGAGGGCTCCTGCCCACTCCAGTCTCACACTCCTGTGCTTTTCCCACTGTGATGCTTTGTAGGATGGTGAGATGGACCCAGGTGTGCCCAAGGGACTGGTCCTGCTCCCAGGCAGGGCTCCTCAGCTGTGGTGATGTTGCCAGAGCAGCCCTCACCTCCTTCTCCCAATGATTTCAGGAATTTCATTGCAGTGATTCGTCCTCAGCCTCATTTTCAAGGTTGCCAGCACAAAGCAAAAGGAGTTGCCTGATTTGAACTCAGAGATGCTCCTTTGTCACTGCTGTCCCAGATTGTCTGGGGCAGTGGGGCGAGTTCATGCCCTTCTCTCTGGGTCTCACATTCCCTGACCTATTTCCAGTTTCACCCTTTTGTGGAACCAGTGGCCTGAATTTCTGCTCATTTCAGTGACTCAGAGCAGTCCTGGGGCAGGGCTGGAGGTCAGCTCGTGTGAATGTTTTGGTGGGTTTGTGCTTTTCATTCCAAGACCATGTGTCAGTCTTGGTCTGAAAACACCCTCCCAATCCAATAAAAAATGATTTAGGTGAGGAAATGAAAAGTGGGGTTTAGCTGGAATACTGCATCCCACACTCGAGGGGGTTATTTACTCTTGAGGGGAGTGAGATATTTCACTGTTGGGCAACCAAGGGGAAGCAACAGTGCAGAAGTTTAGTTGGGTATGAAATATCTGCTCTTACACAGTCTCTCTGAGCCATTGGCCAAATGAGAGCTAACAGTGGCCTTCCCCTCCTGTTTTCCAAGTGGCCAGTCTCAATCCCTGTTTTCTGAGCAAACTGGGGTGGTTTTTGTCTTCAGTGAAGAGTATCTGCAAATCCATTTTGAAGGCAATTAGAGCATTTTTATTTTTGCTCACAGTAAACTGCAAGCACAATAAAACTGCGAGCACGAGGTTGAAGGTTATTTACCAAGATTACATGCCACATGTGATTCATCTCTTCCCCACTTTTTTATTCTTTTATTAGCAAGATTTTAAATACCCAGGGGGAATCTCTACAGAATTCTGCAGGGTCAGATTAAAAGGCTGGAAACATTCAGCACAGGTGGCTGTGTGTGCAGAACACGCTACCTTAGCAAGGTGCTGCTCTGGGGTGCCCTGCATCTCCCTGCAGGATTTCCAGCAGCAGCAGCAGCAGCTTCCCTGCAATCCTCCAGATCAGCACATCCCTGAGCAGAGTGGGGTTGTTATTCTCCCCTGCAGTTCTCCAAGAGCATTGCTCTAAAAAGATGATAAATGACAGGGGAAAAAAAAAAAAAAAAAGGGAGCGCAAGGCTCGTTATTCCCCAGTGGAAAGGAAGGTGTTAAACATCTCCTCCTCTCAGAGATTGCTGAGGGGCTCTGTCCTCCTCCAGGGCCACGTGTCCCTGTCACCTTCCTTGTCACCAGTGATTGTTCCTGCAGCTGCCCAGGTTTGCAGACAGCCAGGTGGGAGCAGATCTGAACCCAACTCACGATAGAGCAGTTGGTGTGGTCAGTGTCCACCAGCACAGAGAGGTCAACACAGGAGTGCTCAGAAGGCAAAGAGAGCCTCAGGTTGTCAGGAATCAAAGATGGGAGGTGGGGACAGAGGGAGGAAGAGCAGGATGGATGTTCTGGAGGGCAGCCCCATGCACAGCTTGGCTTGTGGTCACTGAGGAACCAAAACCTTGGACCCAAAGTGATGGGTTCTTCCAGCAGCTTGGTGGGAGGTTCAGGGAGAGCTGTGTGATCCCGGAAAAATGCTGCAGGAAGCTGAGGAGATGATGGAAAAGGGGCCTTGCTTTGCTCCTTCTGACACCTGCTCAATTAATCATTTTCCAAAGACAATTTTGTGATGTCACACAAGCTGGAAGCCAACATTCTGTGGCCAACCCTGTCCCCAGTGTCCTTTTCTCTGGCTGAAGAAGAGTGAATCTTTGCTGCAGAAGAGATCTTGCTTTAATTCATCGTGCCTGCAGCTTTAAGGTCAGGATAGAACATAGACAAGATGATAATTATTGCTCTGAAGCCCTTCTGGAGAAGGCAACGTGAGGAAATGTCCCATTTACATTAAAAACAAATCCAGGGGAAGGTGATGAAGAAATGCTTTCACCCTGTTACTCCTCCGTGATCAAAAGGCACTTGCCTCACCCCAACATCTAACTGTCACATGATTAAAAATGTATGAGATCTCCTGAACGTAGAAGAGATTGTGTGCAGCAGCATAAATACTTGATTGAAATGCATAATTAATACCTTCACTCAGCCTCGTGTGGAAACACAAACCCAACTGGGCAGGTTGTCAAGGGATGGACTCATTTTTGCACCAGGGCAGCTGATCTGTGAAACAATGCTGGTAACTTTTCACTTTTAGACGAGGAAAAAGAAGTTTGAAGCTTATCTGTAAATTTTGGAGGGGTGTTGGATACATTTGAGGAGCCAATGAGTTGAAAAACTTCGCACA
The DNA here is from genome assembly GCA_013400955.1 of Drymodes brunneopygia. Taxonomy (NCBI): domain Eukaryota; kingdom Metazoa; phylum Chordata; class Aves; order Passeriformes; family Petroicidae; genus Drymodes; species Drymodes brunneopygia. The sequence goes on along the minus strand of VZTZ01020281.1, from coordinate 14,400 downwards.
GCCCCAGGCACATCCGTTATTTGAACAATTAATACCAAGAACTTATCTGGCATGTAAAATTATGCAAAAAATTGCACAGTGATAGTGATCATGGAGTGTAGAAAAATGCTGTGCTTGTGGCTGAGGGGTGCAGTGTGATGTGACCACGTGTGTTCACCAGAGCCCACCCCAGAACTTCCATGGATCCAGAAAAGACAATGGACAACATTTCCGTAGGTTCGACTGTAAATGATGCCTTTATATTGTACCCAGTGCACACAGAACTCTGCTGCTCTCTTTTGCCACAGGAATTCAGGAAAATACTCAGAATCTGGATTAATTTTANAATAAAAAAGAAAACTCATGGTTGAAAGTCAAAAACATTCAAATCAGTTGATACAACATTACAGTACAGTCAACTAACATCATTCAGGGTCTCCTTTTCTCAGGGTAGAGTCCTCAGACCAGGGTCACAAACCACTGCAGGTCCAAAACTGAGGCTTAGCTCGGCGAGATCCTGCCCCACGATGGCTTTGGGAAAACGGGGCTGGTGGCATCAGAACCACGGGCTCACCCAGCCTCTCCTTCTTTTCATTCAGCACTGGAGTTAGGACNAGCCTGTAAAAAACACAGTTCAGTATTGGACCAAACGTAACTGTCTTGGTAGTTTCAATCTGAATTTCTGCTTTCGAAGGAACATTAATCCAATTATTTTTTTTTTTTCAAGTATATTCCAAGATTCAACTGGTTTATTTCAGTTTGGTAGCACTGAGGTTTTTTTTTTGTCCTAACTGATGGTGATGACAGCTAAATGTCAGCTTCATTTCTATCTTAGCTCAGAATATAAACAGAAAAGTAAACAAAAAGGAAAATGTCCTGTTCCACACTCTGTGATTGCCAAACAGTTTTGATTCTGCATGTGACTCTCAGTCCAAAAGCCACACTGAGACGTTATTCTCATTAAATTATTTTCCATATTTTGCCTCTAGTGCAGAGAAAACACTGCTATTAACAAATGCATAAAAAATCCTGAACCTGGAATTTCATTTCACCAAGAAAAAAACCCCCATGATATTTTTATATAACATTTTGGATATATTTTATGTCAAAACATGATCACCAGTCAAACTAGTGACGTCTAAACCCAATACATTATTGTGACTTCTAAAATAAAAAAATCAGAACAAAACTAAATTTATTACAGCTCTGCCTTCATTAAACACCGTGTGTTGGTGATTTAAACACAACAAAACTCTAGTAATTCTTCAAAAGTGTCTACTAAATAGAATAAAAAGAATAAGANAAAAAAAAAAGGGAAAAAAATAACAAAATGAAAGGAGAATTGGAAGCTAGGTGAAGCTGCCATTTGCGTCAACCCATTGCGATACGCTATACTAAAAAATCCTGAAATATCCACCTGTCCTCTGCCGCTCTGCCACGGACTAGCAAAGTCAAAAATACAAAAGTCTTCAACTCGTCGTTTTTGCAGAATAAAGCAAAAAAGTCTTTTGTGCTCCTTACTACCAGAAGCAAAATATCCTCTGAGTTACCACATGTAATAGCTTCTGGATGTGTCGACTTGGGTCGGCTTGGTCTCTGCAGAGCCATCCTTGTCTTTTTCACTGTCACCTTCCCAGAGATTAATAAGTGGAGGGTAGAGCTCGTTCAGGGGGATTGAGGAGGTCTTTTGCATATATTTTTTCAATGAGTGGTGGTAGTTTTTCCTCTTAAACCTTTTGGCAATGTAAACGGAGACGGAGGCGAGGCTGATGACAGCAAACATGGATCCCATCACCGCCGCCAGGGCCGTGCTGGTCTCCTGGTCGGAAATATCCAGCGCGAACGCCGCGTTTTTGGTCGTGACGTTGACACAGGACCTCTGTGTCTGCTGATGGATGTTGGACACTGTCAGACACACCTCGTAATCTGTGGAGGGCTGTAAATGCGTGAGGTTGTACTCGTGGACGTCCACCGGCACCCTGGCGGTGTAGGTGATGTGGGGGTTGTCAATCTTCATGGTGGCCGATGACCATTTCAAGTTGGAAGTCATGACGTTGGAGTTGACTTTCCAAGAAACCAGGATGGAGTGGGATTCGGCCTGTTTAACGTAGATCTTCAGGACCTGGGTGCCATCCAGGAGCGTCCCGTTCACCCGGATGGTGGCCACCCTCGTGTCAGCCCCTTCTATGTTTTGAGCCACACAGGTGTATCTCCCCGAGTCCTCAACCTGGATGTTGGAGATTTCCAAGGTGCCCTCGCTGCTCAGCTTGTATTTGTCAGAGAGGCTCTCCACGGTGACTTTATTGCCCAGAGGAGTGACCCAGTAGATTTCTGGCTCGGGTTCTGCCATGGCCCGGCAATCCAAAAACACCGTCATGCCGATGTCCAGGTTTAAGTGGTTGGGAAAGGTCTCGTGAGAGATCATTGGAAGACACTGCTCGTTTGAATCCTGTACCAGCACCTCCTTCACCTGCTGCCCCCGGTACTCTGGGGGCATGGCGCAGAACATGGAGAGAGGCTCCATGAAGCGGATGTTGGTCTTGTTGGAGTTGATCCAGTGGATGACGCAGTCGCACCTGAGCGGGTTGCTGTGGATGCTGATCTCCCGCAGGTTTGGGAGGGACTCCACTGTCTTTTGGTAGACTGCATTCAGGGCGTTGTTGTTGAGCATCAGGCTCTCCAGGGCAGGGACGTTGCGGAAGGCCAGGCGATGGATGTAGGACAGCTTTGGGTTGTTGGTGGCCTCCAGCTTGGTGAGCTCAGGCAGGTTGTCCAGCGCGTACCTGTCGACAGACACGAGCTCCCCCATGTTGTTGATCCCCAGCTCTTTCAACCTGAGCATGTTTTTAAAATCCCCTTCTTGGATTTTATGGATTGGGTTTTTGTTGAGATCCAGGAATTTCAAATTGGGAACTTTCTCCAGCGCGAGCTGAGGAACTTTTACCAACTTGTTGTCATAAAAGGAAAGACTCTCAAGACTATCCAAGCCTACCAAGGCGTTGCCAGGAATGTCTGTGAGGTACATACCTGCCAAAACCAGACTCCTTAAGTTTGAGAGTGGTTTGAAATTCATGTCAAGTATTCCAATCACTGGGTTTTCTCCAATCATGAGAATCTCCAAGTTGGGAGTAGAATCAAACCAACGGCTGTCAATAACCTTTAATTTGTTGGAGTTGAGGTGCAACCTCAGAAGGTTTTTCAGGCCCGAGAACGCGTTTGCGGAAATGCTGCTGATCTGGTTGTGGTTTATGTAGAGCTCCTGCAGGTTGCAGAGGTCTTGCAAGCAGTAGTCAGTCATCTCCGTGATCTGGTTCTCCTCCAGGTGCAAAGTCGTGAGCTGAGTGAGATTGGAGAGCCCCACATCTCTGATACTCGTGAAGTTATTTTGTGAAAAATCCAACTCTGTCAAATTAAAGAGCTGCTGGAGCTCGTCTGTGGTCTTTGCAATGTTGTTGCTTTGCAACAGAAGGACTTGAGTGTCACTGGAGAGGTTGCTGGGGATTTTTGTTAACCGGAGGTCGTTGCAGTCAACTGTGGTGGCTTCCCTGTACGTTGACTGTGGTGTAAACCAGGGCCTGATTTCACAGACACAAAGCTGTGGACATTCGTTGCTCTGTATGGAAGACTCAGTTAATGAATTCATTAACAATTCTAGCACCAACTGGCACACAGTTAAAACAACTCGAACCTTTGCCATGCTGGTCAGTGAGAGAGTTCAGCTCCCCGGCCCCCTAAAATCCCCACGGAGGAAGAGGGTGATCCCCTATCAGGCAGGAAACGTAAAGCTTGACTTTTAAGGTGAAAGGCTTGGACATCCAGAAAGGTGAGTGATGATTTTCTGAGTTTAGAGAAGTTCAGAAATGCTCTGAAGACCCTCGGCTGCTCCTCGGTGTTTCAGAATCTTCTGCAAAGCGGTGCCTGGAGATGGTCCTGAAAGCAGATTAGGGTATATGTTATGCTCAGCTCATATACTGTTCATCTATTATTCAGTTTCTCCAACCTTTGAGAGGAAATATCCGAAAACAATCATTATTTCAACAGTAACCTCTTGCAAAAATCCCAACCTGATATAGGTAAATTATGTAGGGTTTGGAACTCTCTCCTTCTCAGAGAAATCTCTGAGTGAATTACCTAAAAACAAAACTTTGGAGTCGATAACCTTTCAGTTTTCTCCCTGCAGGAGTTGTTTGAGTGGTTTGGGGATGCTGAGGGTGGTGGATGTGCTGGAGAGGTCCCAGATGAGTGTCACCACCCAATCCCTGTCCCCAAGGCTGGGATTTCAGGCGTGTGGAATTAAGGCCCAGGATGCTGCTGGTTTAGAAGTTTGAAGCTAAATGCGTATGGACTTTGCCAAAATTGATCCCAGTTAATCAGATCAGTTCCAGATAACGGCTTAGATTTAATCCAGCTCAGCACCAAACAATGACAGTAAATTTGATTAAATGAATGTACTGCCCTTATTTCAGCTGTTTGTACTGCATTGTGATCGTATGAACTGTTCACCACAACTCCAATTTGCTGTGGAAGCCCCACATTTTTATCTGCCTTAGCCTGAAGTTGTTCGTGCAAGAGTGAGTTTAAATTAAGCCAGCTGTGCCCAGGCACCTCAGAACATCTGGTGCTTCGTAGGGCTTTGAACACACAGTCCAGGAAAATCTTGTAGTAAAATCTTTCTCATTCTCACTTCGTTGGAACATCACTTTGGTGAGTGCAGTTGAGACTTCTCAAACAAAAGGTTTGGGTTCTGAGGTAACTAAAACAATCAGGTTGTTCTGTAGGGACTCCCCATTCCTGGAAATTTCCAAGGCCAGGCTGGATGGGGCTTGGAGCAACCTGGGACAGTGGAAGGTGGCAGGGGGAGGAACTGGATGGGCTTTAAGGTCCCTCCCAACCCAAACCACTCTGAATCTGTGATATCTGAGAGAACACAGCGATGAAAAACTGCAATAAAGCAGGAAACCACATCTTTTTCAATTAGAACGTAGCAAAGCCTCAACCAAGTCACAGCCCACAAAAGATGACACTATGTAAAATAAAAAAACTAAATACAGCTTTTAAAATAGGTTTAAAATACTCCTCTGGACAGTGGTGCCAGGAATGCCTTTCGTACAACACTCACTTCCAAATCTGATCATATGAAATAATGAAATAATGAAATTATTTATATTAAATAATGAAATTACCTTGTTTTATTTTAATTATGATGTAGTGCTGTAGGTAGAACACACCCAGCAGCATTTTTATTATTTATTTTTATATTGATATTCTATGCTTTGAGGAAGGGACAGAGGAATGGGGCCCAGAATACATTTGACCCTGCTGAGTCAGATTTTTCTCCCTGGCAGCTGAGACTTGAATGAGAGCTGAGCAGACTCTGCTGCAGGGGGGAAAATCAACATTCCTCCCCAAATAACTTCCAGCTGATGGAAGAATTGACTGAGGGGGCATTAAAAAATAAATCCTAATGGCACCGTAATAGTAGGGAATGTGTTAGCAGGGAGTGATGAGGGGGCTGGAGCAGCCTGAGCTGGGCTGACTCTGATGGATGCTTCCCTCCACAGCAACACATTTGTAGCTGACCCAAACCAGCCAGCTCCAGGAAAATTGATGGCATCTGAAGTTTAATTGATTTAATTGCAGATTTTCAAATGGCAGCATTCTGCAGTGAATAATGCAGGCGGTGCCTTTCCCCTGCTCACAATCCCAGGCAGGTGCAGGAGGTGCCCTGGGCTGTCCCCTCTCACAGGGACATGTCCCTGCTCCAGCTCTGCACCTGGCCCAGAGCAGGTGCCCCAAAGAGGGACCATTCCTCCCAAAATTCCTGCCTGTGGAATCTCTCCTTCAACCTCTCAGTGGATGGAAGAGAAGGAAGTTGGAACCTCACAAAGCTGAGGGCCCTAATGATGCTTT
>VZTZ01020280.1:1954603-2018012 GCA_013400955.1 Drymodes brunneopygia | reverse complement strand
CTCATTCCAACCCCCCCTGCCATCATACCTAGTTTACAGTGTGCTGAATCCTACCTTAAATGCACACTTTTAAAAATTATTTCATGTTCTCATATGGTAAGCTAAACAGACCAGTTGAGGTGCAGCCACACCCATCACATGAACACTGCTCTCAGTCCCTGTATTGCCTGCTGATATGAAAGTGTTTCAAGAAGGGAAAACCTCTGAAAGTATATGGTATATATGCAGAAAGTAGTATATAATACTGCTACTAAAGATGCTGCCATAAAGACTGGAAAAAAGTTGTCAACTTTCTATGGCAGTTGCACTAGGAGCTCATTCTCTCAGCAATACTCGATATCACACTCTCATCTGAAAGTAGATACAGTGACTATGACTCAGTTAAACAATACTCAAAATTCAGTCAATGGAAAAAGTATTTCATATTCATCTGAAACCTTTTTTCTTTTATTTTCCCTTCTCCATTAATGGCAATAGATTAACATTTTCCTTATAATCAAAATAAACCAGATTAAAAAAACTAAAACAACAGTATTCTGAATTAGCATAATAGCAACTTTGACACATTTATTGATAGATGCAGAAATCAAACAATTAAAAAGCCAGTAAGGAAAAAAAAAATCAACCCCTCCATGCCCATATATCTTTCAAATCACAGATACTCAAAATTTAAAGTGGGTTAAAATAGAAATGTAAGCTTGGCTATATTCAAATTAATTTGAAAGCATGAAATAATCACTGTTGAAAATGATGGTATTAAAAAAAAGACTCATGACTCACTTCAGTTTTGATTTTATCCCTCCTGCTCTAGAAAGTTACAAACTTATCAAGTGTCCAGTGGGGTTTGGGAGGCAATGATGAACATTCATTTCAAGACATTTCTTTTGGATTCAGGCAGTACTGACTGCGTGGAAAAGGGACAAAGATATCTCATTGAATTTCCTACATATTGCAACACCATTGCATCTGACCTGCTTTTCTTCATTAGAGAATGTTTGTGATTTAGTATACAATGTTCTGAGAAAGAAATATTATTGGCTATTTTTCAGGAACGTAACATTGTGGGATTTTACATTTATGATGCGTTTTTAGTAAAATCTTCACTTTGAAAGCAGCAGCAGCAGCATGTTTCTAACTTTCTCCTTTTACTGCATCTTATACTGTTAGCAATAGTAGAAAATCCAGAACTGCTGAACCACTGCACTGACATTGGCACAGACTGTTCACCAATGGAGGAGTGAAACACGATGCTTTTATCCATTCCTCTCATTTTAGCAGTTATGGTATTGCTGTTGCTTTTATGGCACAGTCCCTCAGGATCAGCTGAGCTCATGAGAAACCTCCCACCACGGTGCCTTAGCCTAGAACTTACCTGATTTATGTCAGCATTATGCCAGCGTCAATGAGGATGCCTCTGTCCCACCTCCCCAAGTATTGAAGGAAAATAAGTTTTCTGTATTTTTATAGATGAGTATCTACACATGTCTGTACAAGGGGAAGAAAGGAAGCAAAACAAAGAGTGATATAAAAGAAAAAGGAACTTCAGTACTTAATATCTTGAATAAAACAGTCTGGCAGGTGTGAGTAAACTCCAAGACAATCCTAGTCAAATGCTAGATGACCTTCTTGTATATGTACTCAGGTTACCTTGCAGTTAACCAAGATGATGACATAACCCAGACAAATTATTTAGGCTCCATTACAGATGACAGAGGAAGATTTGTACTTAGGGACAGCATTTCATCTTGCCCATATTAGAGAACAGAAAAATGTGGTCAGAGCAGCAGTGACCCAGAAGAGGAGGATACAATCTTAACAGGAAAGTGAGACGACCAGCCACAGGAAGAATGCACAGAAAATTGTTGCATTATGATAATGGTGTTTTATTGATTTTACAGCATCCTGCAAAGGAATTATAACAAGAGTTTTAGAAGAAAGGTATTACATGTGTTGCCCCTCCAACATAAATTTTATCATTAGTTTTGAAAGGTAACCTTACATGAAGTAGTAAACATTGTTTTTGCATAATTCTGAGCATAATGGGAATACAAAATGTGGTGTAAAATTAATTTAGATGCAATGAAATCACTGAAGAAACTCTCTCCTGTGGTCTATCAGGGTAACTCCAGAGGTGCCAGTTGGCTTGTAGAGGCAATTTAGCCTGACTGCTTCAGTTTATCAGCATTAATGTATAAAAAGCACTGTTTATGGTGGGGATTAGTTGTTGTCTCATCTCACCTCATGTTCTGAATAATAAATGTTTTTGAATGTTGCCTTCAATATGATTTGTCATATAAATGCTATATAATTTAGTTATTAAGATAAGATATTATGTGACAATATTTATATAGCAGTATCCTCCCAATCACTCAACAGCTTCTAAATGCTAAGGGCCAATTAGATGATTTTTGCTTCTGAGACCTGATAATCATTTGTTGACAGATATTAAATGATTCATATAAACACATGCAACTATTTTCTCCCATGAAATAAGTATCATTTTCCTATTCTTTTTTATCTTTTTTCTTTTTAATGAATGCAGTGGTTAATTAAAGCTCAATAAGTTTAGAGCACCCAACATTTGAATTGCACTACAAATCACTTCAAAACTATAAGCACTTAATTTATAGTACATTTTTAAAATTAATTGCAAGTCCTACCACCAACACTGTATTTTTCTCTATGAGGACTTTTTTACTATCCAGCTGCTTTGTTCTTTGTACCACCTCAGCATTTGACCATACCAAAAGCCAACTCATCAGAGGAAACATGATGCAACCCAGTTTCTATGGCAAATGTCTTCTGTTGACAATATCTAGTGCTACACAGTGTAGCACTTCCATAAAAGCTCCCTAAGTTTGCTCCTTTCCTTGGGGCCAGCAACAGAGCATTCCCAAAGCAGGAGTAGGACTTGGAGCTGAAGACTGGTTCTCAGCACCATTCCATGATCTGTTACAAAGGCTTTCCTCCCACATCTACCTAGGGGTGTTTTTGGTCTTAAAAATTTAAGTGAGTTCCCATTTCATTTATATAAAAAGATAAAAAAAGTAATTTTAACAAAACCTCAACTGATTGCAAGTTTATGAATTGCATCCAGCATAATCCAAGGCAGAGATTCGACCTTGAATATTATACACAGTTAGGTTTGAGGCAGAGTTGGAAATAAATTGGCAGAAAATGTGCATAAATCTGCTAAAGTAGTTGCTTTGAAGTCTGTATTTACTACAAGCTCATGGGCTAATTACATTATCATAGTTTTGCATTGCTTTATATGATATATAAGCCAGCACAGTAATTTATAGCTTTGCTTCTAAACCAGTGCAGAGACATCTTGTCAGGCTAGCTGGGTACACCAGAGAGGCTACTTTTTTTTCACTTTAGAGAACAGTACAGCAACATCATGAAATTTCTAACAAAATAAACCAGCAGGTCTAGTGCCAGATGCTCATGAGCTGAGTTTGGGGCTGCCATTACCTTGAGTGAAGAGCAGACGTGGTCTGACTGTGAGCCAGCCCCGGAGCCTGCCCGATGTCTGGCCAGGCCTCCCACCAGCTCCTCAGCTCAGCATGGGACATGTGCTGCCTTTCCACTGGCAGTCACAAGGCAATTCCTTCATTTGGAGTGAGAAAGCCACGAGCCACTGAACTTCTGCAGCTCTTTGGATATGTCATCTCACCAAGTGCATGTAGTGCCTGACGGTTAATTATGCCTAGAAAGTATAACACAGCATTTAATGAGCCATGCAAAGACCCCCTTCCCTTTCAAAATGATGCATTTTTGAGAGTCTTCTGTCTTTTTCATACGGTCAGAAGGAATTAAAATATATTACCAGGGCATTATGGCATCATAAAAGAGAATTATGTGGTGGATGTGAACAAGGCTATTCAGGTTTTGGGTGTGGTTCGTTTGGGGTTTTTTTCAAACTAGTGCTGCTTCAAGCATCGAGCAACAATAGAGTACAAGTCAAAAAATACAAAAATTCCTATCAAGTATAAGATTTCGTATTGTTGATACCCATTTTTTATCAGGTAGATATTTTTCAATCAATTGATTCATACACATACATATATGTATGATGAAAGTACATATGTATGTGTATGACTATTGTCTCAATTTAAATACTTTTCTATTTGCTATATGTTGCTTTTCTCTTCCTCACAGAAGTGACTTAATAAAGAAAATGCAATCTACAGTATTCTTGTCTTGCTTAATTTACATAGCCTTTCCTTTAATATTATACATTTGCTTTTCAAACTTAGACATGTTTATTATATTTGAGTTTTTCTATATGTATAAGAATCTGTCTTTCAATGTCATCATATGGCTTGCTGCTCCCTAATGATGTAGAGTTAACTGCAGGGAAACTTTCCCTAGTTTAAAAAACAAAGGAAAGAAGGAAAAAAACAAAACAAACCTAGGTTACTTCTTGCAAATATAAACATATCACATTTTATTTTTCATTTGCATCAAAACCCACGGAAAAACTGGAGGTGAATTTAGGCCCTCACCGGCTTTTTGCGAGTTTTTGCTGGCACATTTAACTTCTGCTTAGCTCCAGCTATTTGCAATGCCTCCCACACTCGTTGGAGCAGGCATCCTGTTAACTAACTTCTTGTTTAAATGAAGGGCTATGCTGACAATTAAATGTAGGATTGTGCATGCTTCAGTGCCGTGCCTTATTATAATCAACGTGAGTAGAAGCAGAGTGCTGAAATTATGGGTTTTAGTCTGCATCTGCATGGCATTATTATGCCTATCAAGGTGAAAATGTCAACGCTGAAGAATGTAATTGTGTACCTTAAGCTGCAGCAATAGTTAAACTGAACTCCTGCCCCGACTATTAATGCATCAGAGTGCCACTCTTAAGAGGCACTATAACTCTTTATGTAGGCAGAGCTTTCAAATCATGAATTTATTTCCTCCCTTTCTGTTTTTTTTTAAGACTTTCAGACACGAGGTTTTTCTGTTTGGATACTATTTCAATATAGATTTCCTGGTGCAGTTTTTCCTTTTTAACAAAGTCTGGGAGCAGAAGGCACAGTGTAGGTTTGTGCACAGCTCTGCTGCCCTCCGGGAGGTCAAGTGTGAAATGAGTTGAGAGACACATTGACAGTCCATGCGTGAGCTGAAGCTACTCAAGCTAGTTATCAGTAATTCAGATCTGTGGCTCTAGTCTGGGCTCTGATTATATCAAATCAAACCAAATAATCAAATAGTTCAGTGAATTATCTCTGTTTACTAGATTATCATTTTGATCTGAACATTGTCTCATGCCAATTATGCATGTTTTATTTGTTGATTTTAATGTTTAGTCATCTTCAATATTTTGATTTGTTATTCGTTTATATTGAAAACCAAATGCAATTGTCTTAATACAATATATTACTTTGTTGGGTTTCATATACTTGCGTTGCTTATAAGTCAGTCACTTGCAAGTTGTAAGAGGAATATCACTTCTCTTTACATTAAGACAGAGGGAATGTTTTCCCCTCCAGTCACTCTGATTCTTTTGAGCTGCTTATACCATGCTGAATCCATAGATTTGGCTCAACACATATGCCAAAATACATCCCCATGCCTACACATTAGTTAGTATTTTCCAAATTATAATACTGAAAATTCTGTTAGTTGTCCTTTTCTTTCTTTCTTTCTTTCTTACTTTCTTTTCTCCCCTCCATGATTTCCCTGTACAACAGATTTGGCAGGAAGACAGTGTAGATATGCTAATATAACAAACAATTTTTTAAAATAACTTTAATCTGTTTAAATTTCTAAAAAAAAAAAAAAAAAGAAAGAAAAGGAAGAAACTGCACAGGCTTCAGTATTTTATGAGTCATTATTTTATACTGATTTATTTTGTTCTAAAATGCTATTTTTCTACTCTCGATTTGACTTTTGCCACGAAGAGAAATACAACAGACACTCAAGGATCTGAGGATTATATACATGATTGAAGTTTGCTTTTCTACTCCTTTGTGCAAAAGGAAGAAAATAGCCAGAAAATATTTGTATTTAGGAATTATTTGGTAATTTCCTTAAGGATAAAATTAATCTTAGCAACATAGAAAGAAGATTTCACTTCTTTTGTTGAAACACTTGGTAGCCTAATAGAAAGAGCAGCCCCTTTGTGCTTCTGAGCATCTCTAAGGAACTCAATGCAAAGGTGAAGGAGGGCTGTGGCTGCACATTAAGCAGAGAGAGAGACTGGGAAGATTAATGCTTCTAGATTTCATTCTATATCATTTGTGGAAGTGAAGAAGTTACTCATACCACTCAAAATAAGTAAGAAAAATTATTTTGCCTTTGGAGCACTGAACCTTGGCGTGTTTTCCAGCTGCCAAGCACCAGATTTCTGCTCATCCTTACACACGGACTACTGGGATCTGGACTCACAGAAATTACAGGTGATGGCATGCTTATGCTGCAGGGAGAAGACAAAGTATATGGATAAGAGGGTCAGATTTCTATTAAATGCTAAATAACATTAAAAGTGATACAAATATATTCACTGTCATTTACCAAAAAAGGTGTATTTTCTGCTATTGGACTGGGAAAAGAAAGGAACTGGGTTACTTGAAGCAGTAATGGATCAGTCTGAAAATCAGAGATTTCTTAATCATAAATATAAAAGTTGCAGATGTCGAGTTTGTTCCTAATCTTGCTTGCATCAATATAAATCTAGAAAAGCTCCTTGAAACCAATGAAGTAAAACTAATACAAATCAGTGTTTTAAAATGAGACAGTCAGCCACTTTTTGCACATTACTGTCAGAGCTGTATATCTACACTGATTTTATTAGAGTTATATATCAAGATCAGACTTTTAAATCATTCTACAATCAAGCCTCCTGTTGCAATGACAGGTAACCTCTTTCTAGTGCATATATTGAAATATATATGTGAGGCCATTATCAATTCTGCACCTGGAAAGCCGAGTCTGAGTTTCTGGCTTTTTCTCCCTTTCTCCCCATGTGGAGTTCTCTATGCAGGCCAATATTCCTGTACAGGCAGAACTTTTAACTAATCTCCAGGAGCAATACACCCTTTGAGAGAGAATCTCAGACTGACTCAGGCTCGAAGAAACCTCTGGAGACCACCAAGCTCGCTCCTCTCCCCACTGACTCATGATCCCCATGTCCAAGTGGCTTTTGAACATCTCCAAGGACAGAGATTCTGCCACCCCTCCCTGCTGGCCCAGCACAGAGTAAAGAAGGGCAATGTTGTGTAGCTGGAGAGAGAGAGTTTGTGCTGTTTGTGCCTGCAAGTCGAGTGGGAAGGAGGAGAGACAGGGGAATAGGATGTGACATGACTTTGCTTTGAAGCTCCTATCAAATGCAAATAAGGCTCATACTAAATAAGTCCCTGCTAGGGAGTTGTGTATTTTTATTTGTAAGTGTTCAGCTTGCAACCAAAAATCTGTTTTGGTTCAATTCTTGCAGCATTCAGAAAAGCATTGAAATGACAATTTACTTCTGGTTCAAGCAAAACAATGGTTTGCATGATTATCAGTTCAGCTTCATGGTTTGATTACAGAAAGCTTTGATTTTAAAACATTGAGTTTAACTCTGTCAAAGGATCAAACCTCATAATTTTTTTATCTAAACCTGACATTTTCCTCATGCATATAAACCCTTTCTGCCCTTCCTCTTTCTCTCTTGCTAATAAATTGCTGACAAGCCATGTTTGATTGTCGTGTGAAGGCAGGACGATCAAATACATACCGAATATTAACAAAAAAGAAAGGATATCCTTAGGGGGAAAAGAAAATGCTAAAGAACATGTGTTCACTTGTTCTACTGGAAAGAATTGTCAGGCACAGTGAAAAACCAGTTCAGAGACATCCTGCCATGGTGAGGGAGCAGGACCCTCAGCATCCACACAGGGGCTCTTTTGGGAGTGCTCTGCTCACCCCTGTCAGTCCTGGGCTGGGCTCAGGGAGGCAGGAAGGAAAGGAGGGGTGCTGATCCCAGCCACTGACCTCACAGCTATTCTGTCCTCCTCACAAGGGGAGGGTAAAAATTCCTGCTTAGGACTGAAAAACAAGGCCCTTCTTCCCCAACAGCACTGTGTCTGTTTTGTACTTGTTTATTCTTTTTCCCTGGTTTTGGTTGGGCTTTTTGTTTGTTTGTTTTTTGGGGGTTTTTTGGCTTTTTTTTTTATTGTAACATTTTTTTCCCCTAGTTAGTTCTACTCTACAGAGAATGAAACAACCCAAGATTTATCTTTAGCCCTCTGGAATCAGGGCCACATGATTGATTGCTGGGAAAGCAGTAAGGGACTTGGCTTACAAGTTTAGCACAACCAGTGACCCCCACAGATTACAGAATCACAGAATCTCCTGAGCAGTAAGGGACACATGAGGATCTTTGAGTCCAACTCCTGGCCCAGCACAGCACATCCCAAGAACCACACCACAGGCCTGAGAGTGTTGTCCAAACATTCTTCAACTCAGGCTTTGTGCTCTGTCCCCTTCCCCCGTGAGTCTATTCCAGTGCTCAACCACCCTCTGAGTGAAGAACCTTATCCTAATATCCAGCCTAAACCTCCCCTGACACAGCTTCCTGTTGTTTTCCTGAGTCCTGCCACTGATCACCCCAGACAATACTTGTGTGGCCACTTGCTGTTGCCAGCTCTGTACTGGGTGGGCTTGGAGAGCCAGAGAATAAAGGGTGCCTCACATCTTAGAACCTTTCCCATCCTGAGATGTAACACNTCCTCCTAAATTTGCCCTAAACCAGAACAAAACCTCACATTGCGGTTTAAGAACCAATTTGGTAGCAGGAATTTTGCTTTGAAATTATGCTTAAATATTACTTTGTACAGATTCTATGAACATGTTTGCATTTACTGTTCTACACAACTACATATACGTAAAAAAATGTCTATACCTGATCTTTGATCTGTATTTCTGGGTTTGATATTTCTCCTTAGTCTTGTCCCTGCCAGTTTACCTAATAAAAATATTCATTTTCTGCTAGCTTCAGAGTAGCTCCTCTCCTGTCCTCATAATCCAGCCAGAACACAGAGGTAGCACTGAACAGAAAAAAACCCAAAGGAAATATAGAATAAAAGAACTAGAAAGAGATAGAAAAAAACCCTGAAACTTTTCTTGAGCAAAAGAGCAAGTAAAAGAGGTCAATACCTTGAATTATTTACAGAGGGCCAGTAACTCAGGTTCTTTCTGCCCAGTATATAGGCAGTCTGTTTATTCTGATAATGCAACAGTTTTCTATGTATATCAAACAACACATTCAGAAAGCTAAGAAAACTCTATCGTCTCAAAGACAAATGTTAATCTGGAACATGAAGGAAAAGAAACTCTAGAAGTTAATGTGTGTGCCTCTCTCTCTGCACCAGCACCTCTTGAGTAAAAGCATTCTTATTTTCATCATGATTTAAGATATACATATTAAAAAAATATGTACACACACATGCACACACACAAACACACATTGAATGTTGTATTTTCAAGCTGGATAATGCAGCAATTTATTTTAACACGAATGAAACTGTGACTCATGCTTGACTTGAGACTAATTTGAAAAAAAATATTCCAGCACCATGAAAGAACTCTAAGTTCCTAGCTGTTCTCTTGACCTACTTGACAGGTAAGTCAGGTACAGCTTTGTTCCTCCAAGGTTATCCATTCCAGGGATAGGTTTTCTGTTTGGTATGCAGGCTTGCAAAACCACCCTTTGAAGATGTGGAGTTGTCTTGCTCCCTCTAGATGTTAAGCTTCCTTTAAACTGTGATGAAGTTTAGGGAAAAGACTTCTAATTGCCAAAGAAATCCTTTAAAGCATTGATGTTTTCAGCAGTTAGATCACCTTGTAACAGCAGCAATGGAGAATTCAAACTCATGTCCAGATGTGTGAGAAACCCTGGCTCTGCACACAGGCCTCAATGTGACAATAACAGGAAGCACACATTGGATTGTAGCTGTTCTTGTGCCAGCACTGTAAAAAAGTTCTACTACTAATTTACTTAATGTTACAACTTAATCCCTTACTGATGGAGCAATGAAAAGTCAGAAAACAAAATATTTTATTATGTGCAAGTTTCTTATTAGAATAGAATAATCCATCCAGAAACACTCAGAGATAGTAAATATTTGCAAGTTTGGATAATATTCTTGTCCTCATAATTGGCAGAATTGATCTTGCTGAATGTTCACAGTTCAGAATTATCCCTCACTGTCTCATATATACAGATCCCCTTCCTTCCCAGATTTGTACAGGCGAGTAGATGGTATAAAATACAAATTCATGCAGGTTAATTTAAAATTTATTAGAAAAGAAGGCGAGGTTTTAGGTGGGGAAAAAAAAACTAATTCTCAATCCTCTTTTCTGGAACTATGCCTATTTGTCACACAGACTCCATAAATATGATAATAGCATTACATTGTTAGAATCTTGACAGACATTCTATTTTTTAAGCAACCCTCTAATGTAGAAATCCCTCCATTTGTTTAGCATACTTGGTATCTGATCCAAGAGGAATTCTAAAATCATTTTACGAGATGTAAATGGAACAGTTTCTGTAATTTCACAGCTCATTCAAGTTTGCTTTATGTTCTGCTGCCATTTCTACCTCTTGAAAAGCAAGTGTTACAACCTCGAGTGGAATGGTGGCCCTTCAGGCTTTCTGTGGGCACTGCAATCCACACAGACACAAGACAGATGTTTTAGTCTGGTCAAATGTCTTATGAGTTATTGTGCTTGTTCATCAAAACACCTGTCAAGTAATGGCAGAGGAATGTGAGTGATGATAGAGCAGACCTTTCAGGGCTATTGCACATTCCAGGGGCTGTTTCAGATGAACTCCAGCCACTCAAGTTTCTTGCATTATGAGGCATCAGTTGAATAAATCAAGATTATGCTCTATGGAACAGTAAAGAAAAATCTTTGAAATCAACAAATACTTCAATTTAGATTATAGCACTGCTGATATTTCAGCATTTTTGATCTCTACTCATCTGGGAAATTATTCTGCCTTAATTTGGCTTACCTCCCCAGAGAGCTGGTGTCAGAGCAGAGGGACTTGCGTGTGCAGTGCAGTGCAAAGTCTTCTAGTAAGCTTTCTTTGGTGATTCATGAGCATGGTTCAACACATCCCATTATTCCATTTCCTGAGCCAGGAGACTTTGGAGCCCATAATCTATTTTACTGAGGGAGTGCAAAGTCACAGAGCAACCACAAAAGTCATGTCATCTATTCCATATGATTTATAATGAAGGAATTATTTAAACAAATGCCAAGTGAAAACTTTACTTTTGAAAATATTTTTAAAATACTGCATGGTATGGTGAAATAATACTTTTCACTTTTTGGAGGAACTTCTAAACAATGTATTTTACTCAGCTCGATACTAAAAACTGTTTACAGTGCAAACTTCAAGAAGCCAGGTGTAAGGAGCAGCTTGCTTACCCATCAGTATAAACTTCAAATAACTCACTGATATAAAACAGGAGCAATTCCTAAGTCAACTACAAACAATGACAGGTGTTTTAGGAAGTGGTATCCCTCTGCTGAGCTGCTGTGACTGGCTGTGTGAGGGTGGTTTATTCCTTCACTGCCCTGCAGCAAGGGGATGTGTACATGGTTGCTCAAGAATTCTGCTCTGGTTGCTCAGTTTTGTCACTTTCTGAATACTGCTGGCTGTATTAAGCAGATTAATTAAGTTAATTAAGACATTTCATATGTGAATATAAATGATGCCATTGCAATACTGCAATTTTATGGCTCTGTAACATGTCATTATTCCTAATGCTGGGGTTCTGTGGTCATCTTAAACTGAAATTAAGGGTATCTGCCTTCTTCTGTCCTCAAGTACACTGGTCCATCCCTAATATTTGCCAAAACCAACAGCCAAGTTACTTCATCTTAGGCTTGATCAGGAACATGCTCAGGTTGATTTATTTTTCCCACACAGATATGCAAACCAGGCCCAGGATCCATCTTCCCACATAACTCCACTAGCACAGCTCTGGGTACAGAGAAGGATGCAAAGGTCCGTGTAAGGAATACAAACAGCCCTGTTATGCATCGGTCAGAGTTTCCATGATCATCCCACTGCAGCCCAGGACACCAAAGGTGGAGCTACTACTGCTACTATCTCTAAAATTACTGCTTTTCACTGGCAAAAAACCACAATGTTTAGAGTGCAAAAAGCTTAGAATTTTATTTCAAAGTATAATTAACTAAGCAATTCACAACAACTGTTCCGTTCTTCTGTACTCACCTGGTCATCTTAAACTGAAATTAAAAAATAATGGTTCTTTAATGCGAACTCCTGACAGCAAAAGTTCAGGGGAGCTAACATATGCAGTTGTCCTTGGCCTTACTGATTTCCCTGGCAAAATGTGTAGTGTGGGCTTAAGTGATCATGAAGGGGAGCTACAAATAAACCTGCACATAAAAGAGAACAAGCATAACATGGAAAACTACTGGAAAGAGCTTACAACACTGTACCATGGCTGAGACTCACCACAGGAGACCTCCTTTGCAGGTGTAAAATACTTACATGCCAAAAAACAACATTGAGAGAGCGAGAAACAAAAGGAGAAAAATGTGAGAATATGAGAGGAAGTCAATAATAAAGAATAAAGGGAGTGCAGGAAGTGAAATGGCAAAGTGAGAAGCAGGTGAAAAAATGATGGGTTGCAAGTCTGTACTACCACATAATGGAATAAAGATGGGAAGAAAAATGAATTTTTAAAGCCTGCAATTAAAGCCAAAGGATAAATTTACTTTCTATTTCAGATGAAAATGATTGCATAGGCCTAGTTTTCTATTAGATGTTGCTATGTGAAACCAAATTTATGTTGTACATTTTTTTACTCCTTTTTGTTCTTTTTTTCTACATTATTTGGGATTTTTATAATAGTATTTAAATATTATTTAAATGCTTATCATGTATGTCTAAAGCAACCAATAGAGATAATAACTAAGAGCTTCTTAAATTTTCTGACATTTAACAGTGCACGTAATGCAGAGGCTTTATGGAATGCTGATAAATTTCCTTGACCTACTGGTGAAATTTGAATAAACATATCATTATGGGCTTTAAAAAGGGGTTTTTATGTATAGTGGCACATTAGGACCTGATGTGGTAGGCTTTAAGTAGCCTATTAGAAAATCTTTCAGCTTGCAGACAATTCCAGCTGTTGTGGGGTCACTGAGGGTTAGTGATTTATTTCTGAAATGAATGGGAGTTTTGTCATTGATTGAACAGAATCAGTAAAGACATTTTGCTTTTTCATTTTTTAATAGTTCTTCTGCACAGCACACTGTATGAACAGAAGTCTCAATCCTATTGGAAATCTACCTCTGGGACAGTAAAGCCAACAATTACATGGATTTCTGCCCCCAGAAACATTGGGAACTCAGTGTGATCCAAAGTTTCTGCACATCTTTTGCCTCAGACAAACACACCAGTGAATTCAGGGAAAGAAAGATCAGAGGACATCAAATTCCTCCAGGAACAGGTACTAGCAGAAAGCATTTCCACTTCCAAGCAAGGGATCGAAGCACCTCAGTCATTTCAAAGCATGATGGCATCCACTTTCAAGCTATCCAAGGGTAGGTACATGCATGAAACACTCACTAAATAACTTTGAGCCATATATTAGTAAGCAGGGATCTATTATTCTAGGAATCATCAAAAGAAATTGGTTAGTTTTGGTAAATGAGTTCATTATCATTTATAATTATATATTGGGGACAAGTATAATTTTATTAGATCTTGTTTTTCTGACATCTTACAGCCCCCTGAAATTGCAAAAAGGAAACAGTAGGTAAGAATATGCTTGCACTAAACCAGTGAAATTATAGTCCAATTTGTATTTTAATAGCTATCCTGTTGTTAACTTTTATATTTTTTGGATTCTGACAGATTTTATCTATAACAGCATAACATAGCATATAATTAATATACAATAAATATGAAATTGCTGCATACTATAACATAAATTCTATTCTTGGAGAATTGATTCAAAATCTGAGGTAATGATTAGGTATTCTTTGCAAACCCATGGCAAAGGGATGTTTCCTTACTAGAGAATATGAGAGGTGACCTGCAGGGTTAGCTGGCAGTGAGGCAGAACAGGGACATAGCAGTAATGTTTACTCAGAAAGGGCTAATACACACTTAAGAGGTCATGAAGGGGATTGATATGGAATAACAAACATGTTCCCTTCCTCATTGACTTCATTGTCACTTTAGAAACAAGCCTTAGCAGATAAATGCAGCCAAATTTCCTACAGAAGTGAGAAAGGTGTGCATTAAAATGTGGAGAAACAGTGGAGAATAGGAATGGGTTGGAACAAGAGAGTACAGAATGGTTAAGTGTTTTACTGAAATAGGAGCTTGGAGAGAAAAGACAGATAAAAATCTGATTGAATCATGAATCTAAGCTCACTGACAGACTCAGAGTGGGTTTTACCTGACCCATGTGTAAGATAAATAGGGTCTGCCCCTATAGCCTCCTCTTCTAAAGTGAAACATCTTCCTACATGGACTTGCTGGCAGTCAGACTTTTTGTACACAGAGTTGAAGGGTGCCAGATTTGGCATATGCATTTTTCTCTATACAGTCCATATATTAATGATATTATATTATATTAATGATGTTATACCATTATATTATATTAATGCTATTGTATGATATTGTATTATATTATGTTGTATTATGCTGTATTATATTGCATTATAATATATTAAATTTTTATATATTGTTTCAATATATATATTTTTGGACTGCACCTTGCCTTGTTAAGCCCAAAACAATTCTCCATATCATCCCTTAGCTGTGTTTAAAACAAATAATAAATTTGACATTTTCTGCGAAAAACCTCTAATTTGCCAGAATAAGGGACTCAGAATGCATAAAGTAAACAAATCCAGGAAATCTACCAGGAAATCCATAGTTCTATGGATTTTGAATGTTGATTTGCAAAATGTACTTCTGCTTTTAAAAATAATGTTAGATTTGCTTATTTTTATGTTTTAATTTAAAGGCCTGGGAGATAAAGTTGACCCTTTCTTCTGGACACTAGGAAGTGATAGCATTCAACTCTTGTACAATAATTTACTGGGCCACAAATAATAACCTGACCATCATTTTGGACACCATGAGAAAAATATGTTAAAAAAGAAACTTTCAGAAAATACATATATTTATTTAAAGACCTTTGTTTGAACTGTGAACAAATTTGTGAAGTACTCTGTGTGTACCAAAAGTTTTGTATTCAAGGGGGTCATCACAGGCTCTTGTTGAAATGTGTCTTAAATAGAATCTATATAATAAAGGTAAAGACTGAAACAGAAATCAGCTTTACAAATTTTCTGTGGTACCTTATCCTTGAACTGAAATTCTGTGAAAATTTAAGAATAGGCAGTCATCAAAAATGTAACAGATGCATGATGGTACAGTAATCTAACAAAAGGGAGTCATCCATTGTACACTAGTACTTCATCATTGTTAAAGAGAAATTGTAAAGTCTTTTAAACAAGGGGTTCTTGAACAGTTTACATCATTTGCTATTGGATACTAGTGATTTCACTGTGCAGCTTATTTAAAGAATGGGGAATCTTGTGAAAGAAAGTCAACCTTTTTCCCAGTTTGAAGAAGCTGATGGTAGGTGTTTATATGCCAGGATTGATCACAGATGATTTGCTCAGAATACAAAATGAAATAGTTTTCCTTGTACTAATTTTCATACCACTTACCTTTGCTTCATATTTGAAACATGAAAATTTTCCAAGTAAAACTTTTGTTGCTCAATTGTCTTTTGAGATGCTTTTAACGTTATTGTCTAATTTCGAATAGGAAATTTCACTCTTTTTTTCAGCATCTATGGAACATTTTTAAAAGTCAGTACAGTATCTGCTTGTCTGTGCATGCAAACATAAATAAGTATCTGGGGAACATAATCGTGGCAAAAGGTCATGTTTGCCCTTTATTTGAAATACTTTTAGACTATCAAGTGGTTTAGAAGTCACTCAATCAATACCAGAAGTCAAGGAAAGCAGTTTGTTTTATCAACATGAAGATATTTTGAGTTTTCTAAGATGGAATGATGTTTCCTTCTGCATTTTAATTGAGATTTCATAAAATCACTGTTTTAGTGTATCTGGCAAGGGTGTTTAAGTTGCACTACACTGCAACAGCCACCTGAGACACAAATGTTCTAAAAATCCGAAAGATCCACATGAGGCCCTTTCTCTTTCCTCTTTTGTCTTCAAAAGGCAAATCATCATGAAAGCTGAGACTATAGACACCTTCATATACATGTAAAAACAGTAAGGGGGTGCTGAGAAATATAAATTTAACCCATATGTACCATGGATCAGTTTTAATTTCTATGCTGTGTGTGCTATTAACACAAGAGGACTGGATGTGGATACACATTGCAGGCACATTTCCTATAAACAAACAGTTCTGTATAAAAACAGAGGTGGTTAAAAGAAAGAAGTCTGTCTGAGGTTCAGAGGCTTTCAAATAGATATTTTCAAAGTACTTTACTTTACAGTCCATCTGAATTATTTTAATTAAACAATTTAATAAATTTCTTGCTATCTGCAACTTATTGTCTAGTAAAAAAAACCCATAAACCAGTCTGTTTTCATGTAAGTAATTATACTGAAAACTCCCCTATAAAAAAAAGATCCCCAAATCTGCCTGCATCTTTGAATTAAAAAAAAAAAAAAGACAAGTTGATAATATAAAAATTATTAAAATAGCGTTGCTTTTGGTAAATTCCACATCTCTTTTCAATCTAACAACTGAAAATTGTCAATTAAATAACCACATGGAAGATTAATATGTCTTGAAACTGTAGAAGGACCATGAGTCCAGAGGGACCAGCATTAATACAAGCCACCAGAGTTTGTGAACCATGAATGATTAGCTGAGTGAATTATGAGTGTGCAAACTGTAAATTATAGTTAATATGGGGAGATGGCCTATAAGAATATGGAGAATTGGGTCCATGTCTAAGGTGGTACACTTTAGTTGAGGCCAGATTTCTGGAAAAAATGTGCTCACATTTAATTTCAATGCACTCTAAAAATCAATGACTTTAATTATGCAAGGAACCCTAATAATTATTAAAACCCAGTTCTTCCATTATGCCTTTCCTGTCCTTTTTTTTAGGAAAAAAAAAGGAATTAAAATATCTGAAATGTTATGCCAAGAAATATGTGTATTCAAATGAAAAATAGCTCTGTTAGAAAAAAATGTAAATGTTCAGCCTTGGTGAGCATTTTCTTAAACAGTCACTATCTCAAAATTAGTCTAAAGGCTGAAAAACTAAAATAGCTTATTAATGGACTGAGACTCCTTAAACTTTTCATGATGTGAGTCAGGTGTATAGAATCTTTTGAAAAACCTCACTAAGTAACTATCTGCATCTTTAGGTACTTAAATGACTTTCCCTATTGTACTCCTGTCAATTGATTTCAATTAGGGTGCTAGGATTTGGAAATATTCTAATTTCTTCACAGATATACGAGCAGTCTCAGGCACAGCCTGAAAAAGGTCCACAGGGACGGGGCTGCACCCTGGATGTACCACTCCTACTGCCATGGATACTGCACACAGAGCATTCTGCTGGACAGGGTGCTGGGCCATCTTGTCTAGACTCTGTTTTGACAAGGAAGTTGGGACCAGATTACCTTTGAGAGCTCCTTCCAACCTGGTATTCCATGATTCAACCATTCTGTGAAGAGATTGTTTCAAACACACTTGGAGATACACAGGGATTTAGTGGGTAAAATCTAACTTTCAGTGAGAGGACCTACAGCAGGTTGCTAAGTTTGTTTCACTTCTATGCAGCTGTTTAAGTTAGGGGGGCCCAGTTTTACAAAAGGGAAAGTAGAGAATACCCTTATCACTGTTGTTGCTTTGAAAGTGTAAAGGGGTATGAAGCAAAGGGCAAAGCTGAAGCAGGGATCCTGCTGGTATTCCCCAGATGTGCTGTGGGTGATATGAGCTGCTGCATTAGCTGGGAATAAAGCACTGAGAGGATGGGAAGCAAACCATTGTTTTTCCCCCTTATAATGGGGTTAGCACCATCTATGTGCCATGAAGGTACATGGCATCATTATTTGGGTTCAGCACAGATTTTGGAGCTCAGTGAATCCTAATACCTGAGCAACAGCCTAATTCCAGCAATACTGTGAACAGTATGGGCAGGAACAGGCTCTTTTTCTGCATTTTATGAGGAAAATTCACTGTATCTTCATTTCTTTTTCTTTTCCTATTTTTTCCACATTTCCTGAAAAAAAAAAATTCCCAACTTTTACCTCCTATCTAATGTTTCATCCTTAAGGACTTCATACTTGTAAACAAAATGACTGAAAGCTGACAGTTGGAAATGTCATGTCTGCTGTCAGCCATTCATGAATAATTGACACCAAGATTACCCAGGGAAAGCTGCAATTATCCTGACTCATTAACATATAAACTAAGCCTAGTTTTGTTCCGTAGTTGTAGGATTTTCCTTTAACTCCTTGATGTAGAAGGTAAAAAAAGCCCAACAGGACTTTGCTATACAAAGGATAAGTCTGAATGAATAAACAAAACCTCAGAACTATGAAGACATATTAGAATTTCAAGAAGTGTTTTGTTTAATCTTGTATATACTGTTCTGCTACTCTGCTATTTTACGGGGGACATCACTGTGACAGATTTGTGTGCTCACCTAAGGCTTGGAGAACAGCTTTGTGCAAACAGAGGTGCAAATGGGAAGATCTTCTCAGCCATGTTCATATTTTCATACCCATCTAACTGAAGATGTCTACTCAGAAAGGTGAAATGTTTGGTGATCAAACAGAATTTAAGCAACCTATTTGCCTGGATGATAACAACATTAACAGAGGGAAAATATTTTTTATGGAATTCATTAAAAATGAAAAAAAGAGTAAAAAGAAGAGAAGAAAAGGTCTTAACTTGATTTTAAGACTAGGTTTAGCAAATCAGCATTAACCACTGAAACAAGCAGGCAAAGAAAGCAGTCAGGAATTTCATAAGCCAGAAAAAAAATGTAAAGAAACAAACCCACAAACTCACAATATTTACAAAGATAATGGAAATTGCTATCCTCTGCTCCCAAGCATGTTAAATGCTTTCTCTCAACCTGTACAATAGGACAGACCCAAAGTTTTTTAGCTGCTGTGAAAAGTTGTAGGGTAGCCTTGAGGTTTTGGATAGGATCTGAATTAAAAGTTCTTTTCTTGAAAAAAAGCCCTTTGAACTGCAAGTTGAAACCATTAAGCTATTTCCCACAAGTAATTACCATTTTGGATGCCCCTCACTGCTGGTCCTATTGCCTTTAGAAGCACAGCATATATTGGAGGCCATCATATCAATCTATAGAGTTGAATTATAACTGCTTTGGTATAATGAGCTCTCTTTGACAGCTGCACACAGTCAAAGTCATTGTTCAGAAAGGATAACCAAGCTATTGCCTCTCAAGTGTAATACACTTCATTAAAATGCAAGTCATTTCTTAAAACGCACATTCACTGAACTCTAACCCCTCATAAATCTTGTAACATTTCATTTCTTGTTCACAGCTCTGAAAGATTTAAATTTGGGCCTCTGGTAACTTTCTGTATAACCTTAAAACATGTATAAATTTCCCACTTCAGTATTTTTCTTCTTTTTTGTACAAAAATTCTGAGAGAAAATGACAAACAGTTTGGAATCTCTTGCCTAGATGATCCTTGCAGTACACCTGTCAAAGCCAATTATTTAGACACTGGGTCTTCTCATGCTCTTGAAGACTTCCTGATATCCACCTAAATTTCCCATCCTTTAATTCCATATCTTTGTTCTGATAATCTCTTGGAAAAAAATTAATTCTTCTTTTCAAGGTTTATAGGTAATTACTTTTATGTGGCCTTTATATGATCACCATTCCCCCTTAGTAAATCCAACACTATCCATCTCAATGCAAACAGAGAAAATAAACAAAAGTTCCCTATTTGTGTAAAGGAGAGTGGGGGAATTAAGAAGAAACAAAGGCCAGTTTCTCAAGATTCCTCTCCATTTTTATAAACACAATAACTTATTGCCAAAAAAATACCAATGACTATGACAGACGTGTCCAGCCTTTTTGGGGCTGTGAGCAACCTGGTCTGGTGGAAAGTCCCTACTAAGAGCAGGGGACTTGGACCAAGGTGATCTTTTAGGTCCCTTCTGACCTAGACCAATCTATGATTCTGTGATATCTACATCATCTTTTCCAATAATTTTATATTTTTATCCAAATCCTTTTTAATCTTTGAGTATTTATGTGGTATTTTCACTCCTTGTTCTGCATACAGTTCCTCTGGTATCACATGTAATAACCTATTCACTGTCTCTTCAAAATACAATGTGAATCTGATAACAGATGACTGCTGCTCTGATTTTCTTCTTTGAGGGGAGTCAGTATTAAGCAATATAATACATATTACTGTAATGTTAAAATTGTATATACTGTATTGCATTCAGAACCCACAATTCTCAAGGAGTAGGGCAAGCCTATTTAAAAAATTTTAATATTTAAATTTATACCCACTGACACATAATCCTGCAGTGATCTCTAGAACCTGTCCAACAATAATCACTTTATATAGCTGAATACAATTATGCATAATTTTTGCCATAATCAACAGAATATCAATTGCATATATAAGCAAAAATATAACCAGTGTAAAGTTATAAACAAAAATAAAATGCTTTTAAGCCATTTGTATGTAATCCATTTGATATCTCAGCATTTTTCTTGTACTCAGTCAAAACCAAAAAAGCCTCACCAGACATTTCTCAGGAATATCTAAATTTGTCTTTTATTGGGATTGATTATTGCTTATGTACAGGAGCACGTACACCTACAAACTGAGCCTCAGTGTGCAGGTTTCAGCACAGAAGCAACCTGAGGGTGGCTTTCCAACCTCTGGAATTTAAATGCCTCTCTCTGCGGAGATTCAGAACAAGATGAGAACTCTAACTGAAGATTAAAGTGGAGCACAAACCTTGCGCACAGAGACATCACTTATTCATGAGCACTTACATGTGTGATGCTATAATTTGGCAGAGCGAGTGCGTTTTACCGCACCAGTCGTATGTTAGTAGAGCTTTGTTTCTCTTATTTCTTAAGAGCCAGACACTGAAACCCACTTTTAAAAGAGGTAATTTGCATGTAATCTAGTTATCCTCTTTAAATAGTATACCTTTTACAGGGTAACATTGACTAACATTGCCCATTTTAAGGGACTGTTTTTCCAATGTGGGGGCAGCGATTTACACAAACAGCAGTCACTGGCTTTTATTTAACACAAGAGCATATTAAGAGAAAAGCAACAGGAAATAGAGTGTGAAGTTCTACTTGGAGGCTGTAGTAAATCTGACAGTAAAGTAGAAAAGACTAATCAGTACATAAGAGATTCAAGGTTGCCAGCAATTAATTCTAACAGCAACTGTGCATATTAAGGGGTCTCGGTCAAATCCTAAGAGTTTTGAAAAAATTTAACTTAATCTTTGCCTTCCACTGAGAGCTGGCCAGGGTCCAGACCATCACTGTATGGGGAGAATATAAAATCCCCTTGTACTATTTTCTATAACTTATTAAGCATATGCTAGACACCTATGTGGGAAAAAAAATAAAAGGGAAAAAGCCTACTGAGCACATTTTGTTTCTTCATGGAAGGAACACCTGTTCTTCTTGTCGCCCGTTTTTTCAGCTGGTTTAGCTCCCCCTTGTCTTAGTCATTTTCTTAGGTACTGGCAAATTCAAGATGTCAAACATCACTTTAATTTTGTCATGCTAGCATATTTGCAGCTATGCTGCTGTCACTTTTGCATTCCAGCTTTCAATCAGAAACACTTCTGATTACTTCCCAGCAGCATCATTTTACAGGCTCAGTAAAAAGCCTAATTCCGCACCAAAATGATGGTACACAGCATTTCTCAGAGAATTATCATTTTTACCTGGCTTCAGTGGCAAATGTAGAGACTCACATATCTTGTGTTAAAGAAGATTATGCTGTGAAGGCAAATTATCACAATATTTCAGTTTTAACTTGTGAGCAGAACTTGAGCAACTCCATCAGCGCCTTCTGAAACGGAAAGAGCTACAGAGCCTCTTTCACTGACCACAGGACAGCTAGAAATGATTGCTGACCTTTACCATAGAATCACAGAATATTTTGAGTTGGAAGGGACCTTAAAGAACATCCAAATCCAACCCCGCTGCTGTGAGCAGGGACACATTCCACTAGACCAGCTTGATCAAAGCCCCAGCCAACCTGGCCTTGAACACTTACAGGAATGAGATATTCCTTAGTTTAAAATATTATAAAATTGTCTTCACCTCAATGTCTTTAGCCTAAAAGAATATAAAAATGTTGTTGTCTAAACATTTTTAAGGCTGTGTGATCATCTGACAATGAAAGAAAAGAAAGCAATGATCTCCAGTGCACCCAGATACGCTGCTTCCCATTCAGTTGGCCTTTCCCTCTTTCTTTCTTTCTTCTTTGTATTTGTTCTCCAAATCCATCACTGGCTTTTTTCCTCATGGGCTGGCTATGGAGCTGTCTGCTCAGGAGCCTTTATGGCCATCAAGCAC
The DNA here is from genome assembly GCA_013400955.1 of Drymodes brunneopygia. Taxonomy (NCBI): domain Eukaryota; kingdom Metazoa; phylum Chordata; class Aves; order Passeriformes; family Petroicidae; genus Drymodes; species Drymodes brunneopygia. The sequence continues at coordinate 1,995,399 of VZTZ01020280.1, read as the reverse complement.
TGCTTCTTAGAATCACTTCACTTTCCTCAATAAGAACTTCATGCCTTTCTTCTCAAAACCCAAACAGACCTTTAACATAATATATTGGCTCTCACTAAAAGGAATGAAAAGGAGTTTTTTGGATAAACACTACGTTTTATTCCAAGCATTATTAGTCCTTCCTAATTCCTTCTAGAACACACATGGAATAGTCATTTATATGAGAAAGCGGTTTTGTCATTTTTTTTGTTTTGTTTTGGAGAGGGGGTATTGGCTTTGTTGGTTTTCTTTTCATGAAATACCTTTCTGGATATGAAGAAGAGGATGAGTTTTCCTATTGTCTTTCTGTATAAAGTGTCAATTACTTGCAAATTTTAGTGTCTCCATACTGTTAGAAGCAGCAGGTGTTGAGTGCCCTTTTTACTAGACTTAGTATCTATAATTTACTCAATCTTACCTTTTAGACACTTCCTTTTAATAATTTCTTTCTCTTCTGCTATTCTATAGGCTCTGTTCAGTTAACTTGGATCATTCCAGTTCTCCAAAGGGGAGCACAGTGAATCACAGATGCTGGACAGGACCTAGGATACCCTGGACTGGGAGGAACCTTGGGGTGGTCTCCAGTCCCACCTGCTGCTTAAAGCATTGTATCAAGATTGGATAAGACTGTGTGTCCACTCAGGTTCTCTAAATCTCTGAGCAACCCCGGGTAAAACTGATGGGGCCCAGTGAATCTGCCAGCACCTGGCACAAATTTCTGGTAACCTGTTTCTAATTACAGTTTTAGACTTTTCTCCTTATAATCAACAGTAACTGCACTAACTAGGTACATTTTTAGTGGGAACTGAAAATAAGATAATCAACTTCCCTTGGCATTACTTTCTGAACATTTTCTCAACTACCAGACCAACATTTTCTTTCACTTTCTTCTAACAGCAATAGAGGGTGCTTGCTGTTAATCCTGGTATCTTTTGGGATCTGCAGTTTCTGTAGGACTTTATTTTTCTTATTCAAATGGAGGTTGCAGATTTTATATTTTCTATGTGCTCATTCATCTAAATGCAAGCTAAAAAACAAAAATGCATTTATTTTTTCCATATATTCTCTATTTTCCAGATCTGTAGTTATCTGCAGAACTGTGGATGAAAGGATTTATCTATAAGAAAACAGTGAAAAGTCTAAGAGGAATGTTTGATATATCAAAAAATAAAAATCAGTTTTCTCCTTCTTGCTCTGACTGCAAAATGGAATACACATTAATGTGTTACAATCTAATTTATTTTCTTTTTAAATTATAATCAGGTTCCAGGGTTAGTTTTTCATAGTATGTATTTGAAAAAGAAAATAATTCACGACTCCAATTTCCCTTTATCTTATATTGATAGTGGAGAGATGGGTCTGCTCAAGCATTACAAAGTCATTTTATGTTATTTTGCTCAGCTTATTGTTATTTTATTATTAAATGATTTCTTCTACTGGTTTTCTTAAATATGATGATTCATATCCTTAATACATTAAAGGATCACTGTATAGAAATATCTGACCAGAGCCATAGGACTGAATTATGTGTGAACAGATGAAGACACAGTTTAAGTACAAGAGACTCAATCCACAGCATAAGTATAAAGAAAATTTAAAAAACAATAGTCTTAAAGATATTAGAGATCCCAGGTCTTATTTTCCTCAGCTATAGTGATTCTAGGTCATACTAAAATTGCAAGATAGTAGTAAAAAAATGTCTTGTTATACTTAGGTGGGAACATCAATATTTTACAAAATTCTAAGATGTATAATATTGCAATAATAATTACAATATTGGTAAAAAACAAGACCAAATCTAATGGAGGCCACTTTACAGGTTGCGAAAGAAATATCTGTCCAAATAACTCTCCATTTCTCTCCTTTTTTTTGGTTAAAGGATATTTTATTTTTTGAAACCAGCAGGCAAGCCACTTCTCATCAGACAGAAATGCACTTGAAGATTATGTTTTCGGCCCAGTAATACCAACAACAGCATCAAGCATCAAATATGGAGAGCTTTACTAGTGTTATTACTGAAGAGAATAGGACTTGGATGGAGATGGTGAAGAGGGCATAACCAGCATTTTTGGGAAATAAAAGAATTATTGCCTCGCGCTGAAATGCAAACAAGGCTGGACCACCGAGAGAAGGGAAGATTGAAAGTTCCACCAGACTCAGCAATCAGGCTCAAACCTTGCAGTTCATAGAATCATAGAATCACAGAAGGGTTTGGGCTGGAAGGGACCTTAAGGACCATTTAGTTACACCTTCTACTAGAACATTTTGCTCAGAGCTCCATCCAACCTGGCTTTAAACACTTCCACAGATGGGGCAACCACAACTTCTCTGGGGAAATGCCTCACCATTCTCCCAGTACAGGTCAGTAGTTCCCAGAGACCTCCTTTCCATGCTTTGTAAGTATGGGTACAATGCTTCCCCTTTTCCAGTCACCTGGGAATTCACCTGACTGCCATGACTTTTCAAATATCACAGAGAGTAGCTTGGCAGCTACATTTGCTGATTCCCTCAGGACTCTGGAATGCATCTCACCTGGTCCCATAGATCTGTGTTCTTTTTCCCTTTTACGGTATTGAATACACAAATCAAGAGGGTGGAAGAAGAAATTGATAGACACCAGTGTACTGTGCAAATAATTTTTAAAGTATAAGTGAATGTCCTGGGTTCTTTACCAAAATGTATTGCAATACTGAGTAGGAAATCAGCTATTTGAGGGTAAATCTTCTCATCATAACTCATTTTAAAGTTAATCTTTTTCAGCATTTATTATGCAAGTTTGTATATAGTAAGTTTTAAACTGCATAATGGTTGGTCAGACAAGACAAGAATTATTTCAGTTCCTTTGAGACAAATCTGTTTCTTAAGGGCTTTTTTCCTCTGCATAAGTTTGTGTGATCATAACAAAAAGGATCTACAGAAAATAAGAAGAACCAGTATTTTATAACTTGCAGCAGAGAACTCATGGTTCATCATTTCTGAAAACCTGCAGTTGATAATAAACCAATTTTAGTTCTGAAATCAAAAGGGTAAATAAATGATGTGCATAGAAAACCATTTGAAAAATTCTGATACTGCAAATGTCTAATCACATGGTTTCAGCAGGAGGTTAGGAATGTAAATAGGAGTTAAGAACCCCTGCTGAACCTGCAGCATGGTTAACTTTATATACTTGAGTAATATTTAAATCGATGGGAATTCAATATAACATTAAGTAATCCTATATTTAAGGGAATAAAGCTGAGATTATTCTTCTCGGTTATGTGCAGTTACTTACACATCATTTGATATCCTTTTATTTTCATATAATTTAAATTCACATTTCAGTTTTCCTTATGGTTTGCTGAACTGCATAAATGTTTGGTTTATTGATATTTTATGAATAATGAGGTCCACTGGTACATTCTTGTAACTCATAAAATACCAGCAAGCTCCACATTTATTCAGCACAATATATCCTTTGGATTATGAGTGCTAAATGAAAGAAATTTGATCTTAATGATATTTGAAAATAATGAGATCACTCAGTAGTATCACTTAACTGTAATAAGTAGAAGTTTTTGTTTGACATGTCACACTATTATTTTTATAGTGGTATAAATCCATCTTATTTTCCCAATTCACTTATAATGGTATGGTCATAATATATATAAATACTTCTCATATAAAAATGCATATTTTTATTAGCATATTTTTATTGCTCATTTTCTAAATGAATGAAACATTTTTCTGTGTTTGACTGGTTTATATTCACATATATTAATATTATATCGGATTTTTACATATACTAATTACAGTCATATATAAACAAATGCAAAAAACCTCCATCCTGTTACAAGAAAGGAAAAAAAGCCTCACTGTTTACATCCTAGTCAGACTAAGTAAGGATGTCCACAGTTCTGAATCCTGAATAGGAAATAAAGGCTTCTGGTAAATTCAGGTTTCAAAGCCTGAAGTCAGTCTGTTTTATATATGAAAAGCAAAAGCATCGTCACAGCTACTTTAATTTTGAGAAGGTTGGATAGAAATAAAGTCCTTCAAGCCTTAAAGCTGCCACAAACCTCTAGTTTGAAGAGTCCTACAGACTGAATCATTGATATTGAGAGCCTCTTCAAACCACTATTGAAACGGAAAAAAAAGTCTGATCTGTTTGCTATTGATAAGTGATGTTTTTCGTGTGTGTGTGTGTGTTTATGCTCAATTTTGCTTTCTTATTTTCTGTACAAAACTTTGATGAATGACAAGCCAGGCTGCTTCACAAACACTGCATCTGTGGACAAAGAAAACAATAAACAAAATTAGATGGCACGGTTGTAGCATGACATATTAAATTCTCTTTTAATTTACAGCTTTCAATTTTACACTTGTAAAAAAAATCATTTCATTTTACACTTGTAAAATATTCTCATACAGAAAGATGCAATGAATACGCAGATTGTGAGTACCATATTTCATATGTGAGATTTCTTGTAGCAGAACATGTTTCTTTAGTAGTCTATAAAACTTTTAAAAGATTTAGTCTGGACAGACATGGTTCCCCAAAGAAGCCCTTTTTTGTCCAAATCATCCTCTTAGTCAATCAAAAAATAACTACATTTTCTGTCACTTTAAAGCTTTCAAAATCTTACATTGAATCTTATGGTACAAAAACATACCAAGGAAGGTGACACACTGCTTTTCCAAGGAAGAAAATTTACATTTAAATTTATAGGTTCTAACTATTTTTGTCTCCAAAATGTCATAGATAAGTGAGAAATGACATTTTAATCTGTTCCAAATCATTCAGAATTTAAGGCACCAGAAGGCTACTAGTGATGTTTGATCTTGTCCTAGGTATAAAGTGAACAATCTGTAACAAGTATGGCATTATAACAGTAAATATATCTGCATTTTCATTCAAACATAAAGCCTGTAATAACTTTTCTAACAGTTAATTAAGATAGTATCATTAAGACCTACTAACCTTTGGTATTCCTGATAGGATGAAAACAAGAATGTTATCAAGGCTGCATTAGAGACTTTTTTGTACCCTTTAGGAAGAAAATAAGAGCATATTGATGTGGTTTTACTCTTGATTTTAAACTCCACATATTGAGGAGGTGCTAGCCATAGGAGATCTAGTGTTAGCAGTCTCAGAATGGTTGAAGCAATGATCTTATTTTTATTTAGTGCAAAAATACTGATTCTTTATGTCTTAGGCAGCGCCGTCCTTTCAGTTGCAACACAGCTTTAATTCTGATCTGACAGTTTTAATCTTTCACCCCAGAAGTTCAGCACTGCATCATGCATGTGTAACTTCAAATGTCACAATCATTTAAGGACCAAAAAGGTATTGTCATCACTATTGATTTTATTTTGACCTCTTTAAAGCAATTTGGGACAGACTAAAAAAAAGCCATTAATTCTAATCCATAATTATTCTCAGGTATTAACAAAACTACTTAACTGTAGTAAAGAGGCTCAAATAAATTAAAAAAGCTCTTAGCCATCAGAACTAAATAAGTAATATACGGGAAAGAACTGATTTAATAGAAGTCAGCCCCAAAGCCCATTAATAATTCTTGCCTCCAAATTTGTCTATAAACATTAAACCCAGTAAAATGCCACTGTACAAACAGTAACAAAGAAGGTAAGCAAGAAGATTATCAAAAGAAAGTTCACATAATAGGAATATTTTTTCAAAAGTGTTTGTTAGTTTAGTTTTCAACATCACCACTTTCAACTGTGAATCATAACACCAAAAGCAGCAAAATGCATTTATGACAGAAAAATTAACATCATTTCAGGCCAGTTGAATATCAACTGAGTTATCCAATAACAAACTACAAATAAAATTTCTCAAAATCATCAACTTACATAACTTTGAATCACATTACCAGAGCACTTTTCACCTGATCTCATTTTTCTCTTACAATTATTGTTAATCTCAGAGAGGTTTTTTCCCCTCATTTTTTGGTTCAGGATATTGTATTTTTGAAGCAAGGTAGAGCTACATGATATGGAATCTTGCCAGCTTCCGATTGACAATAAAAATGTTAAGAGTATTGGACTGTAATATAATGATAAGATTAAACTGTGAAACAGGTTTGATTACAAAAGACCTCATCTGAAAAAAGGTAATCCTGATGTAAAATATTATATATTACGGCTGAGAAGAAATAATAAACCAACTTATGCATATACTAAAAGTTAAAATATTCAATTATATTTTAGAAGACATTCTTATCAGTGAAACACACTTGCTCTACCAAAATAAAAGTTGCATAATTGGAAATGAAAAAGTTATAGCTGTGTCCTTCAACTTTTTTCCAAGGTGCTTGTTGATTTTTTTTCTGGAAGAACACTTATCTTATTTCAGGGGGAAGAAAAGGAAACCAACTTTTATTTCATTCAGTTATTTTCCTCTTAGGTACACCATTCCTGTAAACCTCTCCCATGTAGGTCACATTTTAGGATAAGTGTTAAACCAGTAGCCATGGACCTACATGAACATTTGCTTATTCATTTTCGATATAGAAAAAGTGCAGCACACAGCTTTTCTTTACACAGGCTCATACTGCACTTCTTGGTTTGATTAGTCAGCCTGCTTTGAAAGTGTGAGCTTTATGCTTTTGGTAAAATGTGGTTTCAGGTATCATGGTTGGTTTATTCAGGCTTTTATAGAGACATTGCTACTTCCTAATTCAGTTTCCAATACAAACATAACATATTAGCTTCTGCAGAATGATCAAATACAGTGGCTGTTTGAATTAGATAAAATCAAAACATTAAATTTGCTGAACGGTACAAATATTTGACTGACAATTCATTCACTCATCTCAGATTCAGAAAAGGTTTTGTAAAACCCTTCTCAAACCTAGAACAAACTTTAGGACTTAATCCCACTAATCCTCCAAAGCTGAAAAACATAAAAAATATCAAATTAGTTTTGCAGCATGTCCTGTTGGTCGTGCAGGTCAGCAGATTCAGGCTGTAGAAAACAAAGTGGTAGGTTAATAGGTCAAGCTGAAAGCTGAAATGCATTTTATTGTGCCCCGGGATCTAACCAGGTAATTCCTCTTCAAGGGATTCATAGGAGCTGAGGTTCACAGAGGCTCAGAGGTGTCACTGGTTGTGTGCATTGGTAACCCCATGCTGACATCCCCTCCCTCCTGTGACTCTTTACCTGGTATCAAATTAACAAATCCCTCTCATCAGTACCTTTTAATTCTGTCACATTAAGGATGTCTCATGTTTTTCTGATCAAAGCAGAAGCTCTTATTCTTTAGGCACCTAAGAACATTGAAATGGCCACAGTTATAATTCACCACCACTAGGTTTTCTGACCCAGCTGAGCATACACAGATTTATGCAAAAAAAAGCTCATTGAAGGAAATGTGAAGTTAGGAGCTGGGAGCCAAAAGTTCAGGGTGTAATCCTGCTATTCTTTGGACCATGAGAACAAGCCACTTCCTGTTGTGAACTTACAGACATTATTACTTCCATCCTATCACATGAATGGTAGGAGATACCATCATAAATGCCACAATGTTAATGCAAATATCTAATTTTATGGTCTGCTGCTGCCATAATTTTCAGATTTCAGAAAAATATTTTTGTTTCTAGTCTAATTCTATTTAAGGTATTGTATTGGAGGTTTTCACTTAGATAATGTGCATACCTTTATATTTGAAACTAAAATATTCACAGATTTTCTAGATCACTAGGGAACACAATTATATTACATGCTGGTATGCTGTTGATCCTTTTTAGATGTTTAAGCAGCACTCAGCATTTATTTTCCCTTTTGTTTTCTGTATCTTTTGAGGAATTCTTCAGTGGATTTCACTGTGAAGTGCAGCAGAATTCAGAGAATATTGAGAATAAAGAAATGGAGAATATGCTTCATGTCATCTCACGTTTCTTCTTCTAGACACGCTATTTTTCATGAAATAACCCAGATATGACTGCAGCTTTCTTTCTCCAGGGACAATTGGCACTATTCTAGTTCAACAACAGTTGGTTTCTATGTAATACTATACTGGTGCTGTTACTGTTAAGAAAGCAGCAGTAAAATAAGCTTTAATGTTCTTTTGTGTATGACACTCCATTTTGGCCACCTGTATAAATGAACACAGGTACTATTTGTTAAAAAAAAAAAAAAGAGACAACTAAAGGTTCAGCAGACCTTGATTTTGGAAGAATGCTCTTCATAAACACTTCAGTGCATAACTTCACGGTTAAATGAAAATATGCTAGTACTGCATCTTTACAGGTTATTGTTACACAGCTTGCAAAAGTCTAAAGCTGTTCCAAATGTCAACATAAATGCTAAGAATACCTTCAGGTTAGGAAAAAGCCCACTGAGTCTGGGCTCATTTCATTTCATTTCATTTCATTTCATTTCATTTCATTTCATCTCATCAGACTTCACTCAAAGCAACTAAAAATATAAAATTAACTTTCACATGTAAAAAAAATATTTTCATTCTATCAGCTGTTAGCTGAATTTTGTACTATTTTCCTTACTTGCCAGTCTACGTAGCACTACAGACTTGAGGAAGAGCTGCTGGAAAGCTTCCCAGTGGAAAAGGATCTGGGGCTGCTGGCTGACAGTGGCTGAACCTGAGCCACCACCTGTCCAGGTGGCCAAGAAGGGGAATGCTATCCTGGGCCTGTATCAGGAACAGTGTGGCCAGCAGGACCACAGCACTGACCATCCTTCTGTACTGGAGAGGCCACACCAGTTTTGGGCTTCTCACCACAAAAAGGACATTGAGGTGCAGGAACACGTCTAGAAAAGGGCAAGAGAGCTGGTGAAGGGTCTGGAGCACGAGTCTGATGAGGAGGGGCTGAAGGAGCTAGGGCTGTTTAGCCTGGAAAAAAGAGGGCTCAGGGAAGACTTCATCACTCTCTACAACTCCCTGGAAGGAGGGTGTAGCCTGGTGGGGATAGGGCTCTTCTCCCAGGCAACCAGTGAGAGAATGAAAGGAAACTATCTCAAGCTGCAACAGGGGAAGTTTAGATTGGATGTTGAGAAAACTTTCTTCACCAAAAGAGTTGTCAGGCATTGGAACAGGCTGCCCTGGGAAGTGGTAAAGTCACCACCCCTGGAGGTATTTAAAAGGAGTGCAGCTGTGGCACTCAGGGACATGGTTTAGTGGTGACTCAGCAGTGTTGGGTTAATGGCTGGACTCCATGATCTTAGAGATCTTATCCAACCTTAATGATTCTATGATAGCAAATCCCCTCGTTTTAAAAGAAATTATTTGCAATAGAGTCATTGCATTTTAGCAAAACAAGTCAACTAAACATCACCTTTACAGCCAAAATACTGTAGTAGGCATTTTTTGTACCATAATTAAATGTATCTTTTCCTCCCTATTGAACTTTAATATTTTTGCTGCAGCCATTTTGCAATTATGGTAATGTGTTTCTTAACAGCATGTTATGGTAACACTTTTGCTCCAGATCCTTGAATAACAGTCTTGTAAAACACAGAAGTTTTGGTGCATATGGAAGCTAATAGATTAATTTCCACCATGTGTATGTGCTGGAAATCAGACTCAATCACCTGGCCAGTGCATTTTAAATTTGGCAATCTTTCCACTCAATTGAGATCAGTAGATTGTTGAACATTCATGGGTCAGAACGTTTTATTAGAAGACCTTGGTGTTATGTTCTTGCTTAAAAAAATTCATCATTGCCCTTTCCATGTGAAGAACTTTTACCTTTTGTGAGTTAATTTACTATATAATGTTTCATTTGATAGGCCCTGAACCTTCTGCTTGCCAGTTACTTAGCATCACATTTTTCCTACTCTTTAGGTTTCAAAATCATGGTTGATTTCCCTGTAATGAATAATTAATAAAGTAAACTGTTCTGCTGGATGAATTAGGAAGGAAACAGAATAGCAAAATAGCCTTTTCCCTTCATAGTTGGGGTACAAAAGTGTGATTGCTAAAGAAGGGCATGAATAGATGCATAAATGTTCAACTCTTTCACAGACCAGCAGTGGCTCTCTGGAAACACCAGATGAATTTAGTCATAGGGCACACAAGTACATTATTCCTTCATTGACTTTTCAAAATCTTTCTTAGTTCTTCTGAGTTCTCCTAATATAAATTGAATTGCTATACTAAGTGATTACCACAAAAATTAAAAAACAAAGCAGCAAATAAGAGCAAAAAGAGAACATTTTCACTGCAAATGCTAACAGAGGATAAGCATACAGCTTTTATAGTGAATTACTTTTCAGTGGCTGATGACAACAGAAAGCATTGTAGTTATGCTTCAGCATGTTACAGAGCAGATCTGCTGAAATCTCTACTCTCTCTTGAAATCCCTATCTGCTATTTCTACATCCCAGAAGAAAAACACACATTCGTGTTCAGAAGTGGTATGCAAACTTTCCTTTAGCATATAAATACTTTAACTGAATTAAAACAGAAGTAGCAACAGCAAATTTTGCATCAGAAGATGGAAGATGTATATTGTTTGATATATTGGCCTCACCTTCCTTACCAGAAGGTCAAGGATTCCTATAAAAGCAAATATCTGGCACACATCATGTTTCTTAGATTTAGTGAATTCCGTCTTGCTTCTACAAATTCCACAAGAAATTTCTGTACACTTTTCTCTGGACTAAAATTCAGAGTTTCTCAGAAGAGTAAAAAACTGCACTTCTCTTGATTCTAAGCTAATAACAGTTCCTGAATGGGTCTCTGCCATAATTTAAGAAGCCTAAGGGTGTAATTATACAAATGAATTATTGAAAGGTAATTTTACTCTATTTTGGCCATTCTGTTCAAAGCCTACATATTTATACTCATTCTCTGAGCTAGCTGATTTGGAAAACATAAATGTAAAATATTATGCACCAAATGATGGTGCCCTACTTATAAGTTTATTAATATTTTCTTTCTCACATTAAAAAGTAAAAACAGTACAGAATATTAATTTCAAAATCAGTAGGAGAAGCTTCTCATTAGGAAAAAACAATCCCTTAAAAAAACCCACTCTTCCCTAACATTATAATACCAAAAATTGCAAACTAATGTTTCAAATTTTCTTTTTGTTGTTTGCCTCTGAGTTCTGAGCCTTGCAGGGCTTTTCATGATCACCTTTCACAATCAAGAAAGAGAAGATATTTTCTCTATATGAATTCTGAAATAAGCATGGGCTCATATAGCTCCAATTTAATTGCACTGCAATGATACTTCTGATTAAAAGTCTCAGACCTTGCAGGAGAAAAACTGCAAATGTTTCAATGCAAGGAACATCCTCAAGAAGAAATCCTCAGGTCTCAGTGACCTGAGAGTATTTTTTTCACTGAATATGATCCTATTAGTCCAGTGTTTCTTCAGTTTTTTCCACATTAGGAACTATCTAGCATGTTCTAAGTAGAATTCTTTCTTTTTATTATTGCAAAAGCATAGCTGCTGTGATAGATAGCAACAGAAAAGTGCATTTGGAAAAATCAATAAGAGCAAAGGTGTGAAGGAGCTTGTTCTTTGTCACTGCAGTTTGGTTACTAAAATGAAAAAAAGCTTACAGAACAATGATATACCAAAAGCTGATCAAAAAATCAAAGGCAAGCCTTTTCAAGGAGTATCTTCTCTACAAAATTAAGAGTTTTCCAGTGAATAAACAAAAACTGAAGAAAAATTCCCTTTGACCTTTGTTAAAAAAATTAAAAGTTATGGTCTTCAATAAATAGAGTGTTATATCCTGTAATCTGCAATTATAATTCTGAACAATTTCCCCCCTTTCTCTGTGCCAAAGTTCATTGTTAGATTATATGTGGTTTTCTCACGGTTTCCCTTTGAAGGTTTTGGTCGCTTCATGATGATGGTGAGGCATGAGGGGAGTTCAAGCCTCAAGAAGGAGCCTCATGGCCTATTGAGAGTGATGAGAACACTCTTACCTAATTATTCATCTACTTCAACCTGAGGGTTTGTCTGTTCTGATGTTCACTTCCGAAGTATTTCTGAATCTATCAGTGATAAAACCCTTCATATTCTCTGAAATACCTCAGCTGAGTGAGACAAATGTGTCTAGCTTTGTATTGTAAACAGACAGCAATACACTGACAGTATTTTTAGTCCATCTTTGCATGTCATAGAATTTAAAAAGCGATGCGGTTCTCCTAACTGCAATGTCACCTGTGATGCAGCTTTCTATCAAAATAGCAAAAAAACCTTCCAATATCAGTAGTACAGAAGGTAAACAATCGCTATTTCCAATTCACAGTTGTCTACTTAATTTTAGTCTTCAAAAACAAACAGAAAAGTAAAATGTGACATGTTTTGCTGAGATTTCAGCAACACACATCTAAGTGTCTTTTTTGCTTAAAATTATTCGTGACAAAAATACATATGTCAACCATTTAAATTTATTATATGGTGGAGGCAGTATTTTATCATTATGGCTGAAAGGTAAACTTTTGAATTTCTTGGATTTGTGACTATTCTAATGTATTACCTTTCATAACATTGGGTTTTATTAAAGCCCACAAGCCCACACAAAAGCCTGTAAATACAGAAATGTCAGCTGTATATACTGCATGAAACATGTTCAGGGCAGCTATGTCTGGAACAAAGTGGATAAATTATGATTTTGAGACCTTACCCTGCCTGTTATATAGTATAGCTTATGCCCAGGAATGCTGTGCCAGCCTGAGCCTGAAACCAGCTCTTTATCAACTGGCAATGTGAGGAACATTGTTTAATTAACCAAACAGAGTTTATTACATTGTGTGCTCACAGTAAAACATGAACCAGCCACTGTAACACTCATGATGGTGCCAGCAATACATGCAGAAAGCAATTCAACACAACTGGATAGAATGGAAAAGGAGGTGTTCAGTGGATCGATGTATGCAGGGCTAACAAAGCCAGTGAGCTACTGAAATGTGACACCATGCTCATGCTCCCAGGAAAAGCACCTCTATATGCCCACAGTGACTATCATTGTTGTTGCTCTGGCTGCACAGATCAACCAATTTTACGTCTTTAGTCTCATGCCCTCTCCTTGCTCTCAGTGAGGATTGCTGAATTGACTTCTGCCCCTAAAGGTTGCTAAATCCCAAAATCATCATGAAGCAGAGCTCTTAGACACGGTAGTTCATAGATCAATATATTAACACAGACTAAAATCAATGGTGGTTTGCATTAATATGCTAAATTTTGAATCACAGCACTTTAGGACCAGACCCACTGCTCTTCAGCCAGTTTTGGGACTTGTAAGTGCCACTCAATGGATGTGAGGGACAGCTGGAGGTGACAACCTCTTAAATTGTCCTAGCTTCGACTCATAAAGCTTTTCAAAGAGAAATCATTAAAAAGAAGTACCCTGACCTTCCCTATTTCCTAGTCTAGCTTTCTACACTCCCTCTCCTAGAAAAGAGCAACTTTTATTCATAGCTAGTGTCTGCAAACTCTTCTTCTCCCTTTTCTCCATATTTTTCTCAGTTAAACTTCAAATAAACAGCCAATATTTTTTCCTCGTCCATTGTTCAAGCCTTGTCATTTTGCTCAGCTAATCACCTTATCAATACCTCTTATCTTCTGTACTAAATTGTTACCTCTTGACTTGTCACAATCTGAAGAACATAAAAATATAAGTGAATAATCTAGAAGTTTTCAGCTCAAGAATTTTTAATACATGAAAGTTATAACAGTATCACTGATTATGCTAATATTTGGAGTCCAGTTTTGATTCAGAGACATATTCTGTAACTTGGAAAACTAGACATGAGTTGATAAAAAAGAGCTAAAATATATATTATGCATGAGTGTCTCTTAAATTCTTTCCCTTACAGAAATACTGCAAAATACTATTAATTTCATACATAGAATATCTATTAAATTAATACAAGGCAACAGGACACAAATAGCTAACTTTTCTTTAATATGGTTATCCAACAGAATGAGATTATTACAGAAGCCTTTCCCTTGTTTATGGAAAAAAATGAGGTTTGGGTTTTTCTGTTTGTTTGTTCCTATTTAAATACAGCTGTGGAAGACACAAATTGTGTAAGGTAGGAAGGAAGAAGAGCTGAGTGTGTCCAAGATTGTTCATGCATTCAGGGCTCTCCAGGTCGGGACTAGAAAAGAATTCTCCCCAGGTCTCCCAGGCTAAGCTGCAGGAAATTAAATATGTTTTTGCTTTCTCTCATAGTCTGAAGGGTCTGTCATGTACTTCACAGGTTCTCCTGACAGCTTATTCTAACAAATTCCTCTTGCTGCTCCATCAATCTGCAACATCATGATGCCCTTCAGCGATTTTGTTGCCACTCCATAGTTTTGGTAGGTTTCTTTGCACTCCAGTTGGCTATAGAGTTTCTGTGCCTGCACTGCAGCAGGAGTACACGGGGAGGTAGCAAACTCCCAGCTCCTGAAGGCTTCAGCCTAGAGTACATGGAACACAATCAATCTTCCCATGCAGAATGGCCTTTGGTTCCTGACCTGTTCCCAACAGCAAAAATGGCATAAGCTTCTTGTTCATGTACTTTAGGTTGTCACAGGTACTCACACCATTTTTCAAATCTTATTTTGGCCAAGACTGACTACAGTGCTGTGTAAATCATAGAATCATAGGATGGTAAAGCGGTTGCAGTCCCCTGTCAATGACAGGGACACCTTTCACCTGAGCAGGTTGTTCACAGCCCCACCTAACTAATCAACAAAGACCATCTACACATACAATAATTCTGGAGAGAGTCAGTTGTATAAATGCAAAAATAGCTGTGTGAACACAATACAACTGGGTTAATGGATAGAAATCTACATCTTTTGCTCCTCTCTTACCTAGAAATCATTTTGCATTTGAAAAAATGAAACTGCAGCTGTGTTCTGGTGCCTACCTTTCTACAATGAAATCCTTTGGTGGTCTCTCTGACAATTTTTACATCTCCTCATTCTATTTCAATAAGTCATTTTCATATTCTCTACTTCCCAGATACTGCAGGGCATTATCCCCTTCTTTTTCTGCCTGCTCTGCTTCTCCCTGCAATGATTGACAGCATTTCATGGCACCTTGAATATTTTACCAGAAGGAAAGAGGATACATCCTTCCCACCTGCATGTTGCATTGCTTCCAAAACACAGACACAGCTCAGACACTCTTAGTCTAGGGGAAAAAAAGAAAAAAAGAGAAAAAGAAAGGGTTTACAAACTTTGTAAGATAAGGCACAGAGAAGAACATATGGCACTGCCGGAGCTGGGCCAAAATGCGAGTGCTTTAGAGCTGCAGTTGGGATAAAGGGATTGGAAGTAGGAGTGAAAGGAGGAAGACCATACTTTTAAGACAGAAGAGACATATCTAACCAGACTCTAGCTCGCAAGCTACAAAGAACCAGACAGGATGCCAACATATAACTTCATTTCATGTCAACATGGCAACAGGGATAAAAATACCAATACTGAGACTAAGGATTCTTTTTGAAGCACAGACCTGGCATCAGAAACTTTTTTGTTGGCTGGAAATCTGTTCAGGCAGTACATAAATCATTCAGACTCCTTTAACCCTCTTCCATCTCCCCTGACTGCTAGAGAGCAGGAAGTTTCCCAGTGCCACAAGGGCACAGAATGCTAAATAATTGCTACCTTGCTTTCATGCTGCAAGTCCAGCCATACATGCGCAGTTACAGACCAGCTCTGCCTCTTTCATAAGGGATGGATATGATGACCTTGACTCTATTCTGATTCCAATTTCCACAATCTGCTCTTTACTCTCTTACCAGTTGCTCAAAATTGTAACCAGTGCTCTGAATATAGATGCCTTCTTCACTCTACCATTTTTTTACGTAGAAAAAAGCCCCTTTCATACCCCCCACCTTTGCCACCATCACCTCATACACACCCTTTTCATAAGCAATGTAGGAATCTGTGACCGTTCACAGGGGAAAGTCAGGTCACTTTTGCCAACCTCAGTGTTGCCTTCATTATCTGCCTTGCCACATCCCCTACTCCTTACAAACAGCACACACATGCACATAACAACAAACACAAAACATGGTGGGTTTTGATTACTTGGTGATACGATAAAAATAAAAAGGCAAGCAAAACGAAGACAAGGAAGAAAATTCAGACAAAAGATTCACAAACAGTTAAGGTGTTCACAATGGCATTGCTAAAGTGTCTTCAATTTTGTAAAGGTAAAAATCTGTGAAATTATTTTGTAAAAGAACAAAAAAAAAAAACCTGTTCAGTGGAGGTTTATTTATTTATTTATTTATGTATTTATTTATGACCAGTACATCTATTTGAAATGCTTTTTTTTTTTTCATGTAAGCATAACTTTTAGAGGTGGTTTTTTTTTTTTTTTTTTGCCANGTTTTTTTTTTTTTGTTTTGCCAGTAAGGCTCTTATCAACATAATTTCTCATTTATACCGAGGCATATAATAGTAATTTCCAAAGCATAAACAGGCAGCCAGCCACAAATGCAAATTAGTGGAAACCATTGCCCTTTTCCCCTTAAAAGCCTGAAATGAACAACACAGCATGACACAATGGTGTCTGAAACCACTGCTGACAACATCAACTGGACTTTTTGAGAAAGAAAGTATACTAGCCATAATACCACATGAAAAGACCCACATTTGGCTGCTTGTTTAGTAGGCAGGCATAGTCCTCTGGACAGTATGAAAAAACATGTTATCTTAGTGAACATCATGAATATATACCCTTAGAAGACTCTACTTGACTTTCTCCTATAAGTATGTGGGATTTGCTCCCATGGATTAGTGCAAGGCTGCCTGAAGAACACTAGATGTAATTACCAACCTGACCTCATCAGAAACTATATTTCCTTTATCCCTCAACTTGTGCCCTCCTAATATAGTTAATTAGATACCTGGCCTCATGCAGCCTTCTTGGTGAGAAATGTAATGCAGTGCAGCAGCAAAACAGCATAAAGAGCACATCTACCAGCTCTGTGGGCAAAGATCTGTGGACAAAAATGAAAAAAAGGATTCACTGGCTTCAGGAAAGACACTCTTAACACAGCAATGCAAACCACATGTCATGAAAACAAACAAAAAAGCAGTCAGAACCAAATCCAATGAAATATCTTCACGTCCTCACATCAAAAAAAAAAAAAAACAAAAACCAAAGAAAACAAACCAAACAAAAAACAAAGGGGAAAACACCCTCTTATTTACTACCCCTGACACTAAACAGTGCAACAGGACTACAGCACGTGGGTTTTTTTAGACTACAAATTCTCCCCAGTGAATGTAGCTCAGAATGGAAAGAGACAAGAAATCCTATACTGCAACAACTCATGGACATTAGTTAGCCTACGCCAAAGCTTCCATTTGATTTAAACATCCAGTTAGAGGCCTTTAGGGTCTATTCATTTGCCAAGATACACTTCTTAAAACCAACAGGGCAGCTGGTAGTAAGCCTTTCTAGACTGCAATATTCTGTTCTCTTTAGCTAATGCCTCAATCCTGAATGTTAGCATGAATATCATGACACTGTAACCTAGACAGACCCAGTAAGAGAAGTTATCCCTTTGAATGCCCTCATAGTGAGTGACTGACTCCTTGTCACCCTCATTCTTATATCTCATTGAGTTAATTTCATTTAATTTTATGTTGTTGATTTTTTTTTTCATGTTTTCTTTTCCCACTGATTCTGCCTTGTAAACACAAAATCCTGAGAGCTCCTATGCAGCACTATACTTTCAAATCAGCCAGATAGATCAATGTAATAAACATGGAGCCTCAGATTTTGTTATTCAGACATCAAAGTAAATTTGGTCTCAAGCACAGGATGCCAATGAATTAATTTCAGGGTATTAAAAGCTAAATGTACATACACTGAAATATCTGTGTACAAACAGAAAACAGACATGAGCAGATCTGCTTTAAGGTCAGTTTGTCTTCCTTACAACTTCAAATGTTCTTATGGGTCATCAGGTCTAAAATCTAACAATAAAATATTTGAGGCTAAACAAGATTATCTGTAAAAATGTCTTGTTCTCTTTCTTGTCAGCAGAGGCACACTGTCCTATTCCACGTAAATTTGGATCTGTTGTAGAACATCTGTAATATAAATCATATTTCAGTGCCCAGAAGATACTGTTCTTTTTCCATTCATTCAATACTGAGGCTCACTCAATTTTCCATGTCTAAAGGTACTTCTACTAAGAAAAATGACAGTGTTCAGAAGTTGAACAGAGCTCTTCAAAGTTTTATCTTATGTATATATTTTTAAGTTCTCTTATAACACCTACTGATTTCAACAGGAATATTCCTAACACCTTACCTTAAACATGGGCAGTCATTGCAGCAGGAGGCCCCTGAAAGATAGTCCACATTAGCAATGTTGTGCATTGCAATAATCAAATTTTCAATGTGAATTACCCACAGAAAAAGACCTAGTCTCTCCATTAAGTCACCCCAAACAAAGTAAGTCTGATTCATTTTAGCCCAATTTTTAAAGCACTCCTGTAAGTATCTCCCTCAGGCAACAAAGAATTTGCAAAGAGTTTTGGTGAAACAGTAAAAAGATCTCACTTTTAATGTTTCTTAAATCTTGCTTGTTTATTTTTTTTTCAACTTCACAACATTTTTAACACAGAGAAGAAAGCAGATCAAAGTGGAGTACTTGCTGTTTTCTCCCTACCTTGAAATATCCTAAATATAATATCCAGGATAGGACAAGATAATGGATTCAAGCAAAGAACAGGAGCAGAGTGCCAGTTGTGTGCAGCTGCCTCAGAATACACAGAATATTGTGGGAACTAAAGAATGATATTTTTTACTACTTTACCCTAAATATTTTGTTTGCAATTCAATACAACACTGACACAAGGAACTGCATTTGGTTTTAAATTTCTAACATGAAATTATAACTTTTCAAGGTACTTGTAGTCCGGTCATATTTCTTTTAGGTTCACAGACAAGACATTTATGTGTATTAAAAAAGAGTTATTTCACTTTTTATGGCAAACAGATGAATGAAAAAATCACACTAATTTCAACACTGGAGAAGTTTAAATAAAGGTTACTAATTCTTTACATCAAGTTTGAGTCACCTATTAATGGCTATTCTTATTTTAAGGGTATATGTTTTATAGGTAGAGACAAGATTTTTCTACCTCATTTTGGAACTTAGGTAACAGAAATATACTCAGCTTTGGGTTAATCTTTGTTTCCTGCTCATGAATCTCTGTAAAACTGAAATAAGATTCTAATGATTGACAAATAATAACAGGGAGACTGGAGTATTTAATTTTCTTCCTTTTGAGTGATCTAAACAAGGAAATAATGTTCAAAATATTTCCACGTAAGATGAATGGGTCCTTTTTCTACAATACCCAAAAGAAATTCAAAAAATAATGTCACTCCTGTGAAAAGCTTAAATCCATAAGAAGCAATCCTTTTGGAATCTTGTTGTAAGATTCAGAGAAAAACCCAGGTTAATAAAAATTTAGACAAACTCTGAAAGCAGACCATCATATATGCAGTTATGAAATTTAAATGGCTTCACAGTTGCTTCAATATGCTTAAAGTTGAAAAACGTGATGCTCTTTCTCATGAAGACTAATTTTTTCTATCCCATTGACTTTCATTGACATAAATACAAATATTAATCATATATCAATAGCACAATTACTTCTGCTTTTGGAACTCTAATTGTTCCTCAAGTATCTCTAATACTTTTACAAAATACAAAAATAAACAAGTTTAAACACATGTCAGAGCTTTTTTTTCAGAAGCTTAAGACAATATAAATGATGTAAAAACTCTGATGTCAAAAAAGTATTTCTATAAGCAATTCATGGAAGCCAGAGCTTGATTTATAAGCATTAGCAATGTGACAACCAAAAAATATCTGTACACAATTTTGAGTGTGTAGGGACATGCTAATTGGCAGTAGATGGAACTAGTTTATAGGCCCATCAAACCAAATAAAGGAGAGTGTCTAAATTCTGAGCTTCCTTTCTCTTGGATATAATTTTCACAAAAAAGGGACGAAATATTCCCAGTTATATAAAGGAAATTATCTTGACCCTCTTATCTTGCATGCAAGATTCACCAGGCCTTTCAAACAGGTTTTTTTTTTGTTTGTTTGTTAGTTGCTTTCTGTGAGAAAGAGAAGGAAGAAATCCAACAAATACCATGGTACAGAAACCCCAGAAATTGCTTCTTCCTGTAACTGAGAAAGCAGCTTTATTTGATCATGCAAACTGACTTTTCTTTCTTCTGCTTTTATCTCACTTTTTCTGATGCTTATCCATCTTGCTTTTATTCTTTAATTCTCATCTGTCCTTGCTTTTATTCTTTTGCGAACATTAAGCAGTTGCAATGACTAAAATTTTCCATCCAAGTTAGAACATATACATGCTTTTTCTCCTCTCTTTTTCCTGCTTAGAATGTGGGCAACCTAAAGCAGTTCAGTTAAGACAAATCTTTTATCTAATCGAAAACTCACAGCCCCTGGTATTCTTTCATTACCGGGGTTCATCGGCCCTAATTCATCTTTAGTTCTCAAACCCAGAGGCTACAGAATAACAACAGTTAAGAGAGTTGCTTAAGGAAAAATCCTTCCAGGAGTAAGTCTAGTTGTCAATATTGAAGAGATAATCTAATAATCTATGATCCCACAGAGATTCATATTTTCATTTAACTTGGCTAGTTAGACCTACAACTCCACACCTCTAAGGATCTGCAAAGACCCTTTAATGCTATTAATGGTAGAAATCTGACTGAAAGTAAAGCTGTGACATTAGTTTGTGGGAGATTTAGATCATCTCCTTGTCTTCTAAATACTTAATGACAGAAGGCAAGCCCTTTGAGGAAGTGACTTCTAGCTCTTGCAAAATAAAGTCAAAATAGGTCTCTCTTTAGGTCCCTTAGAAAAGAGCCCAACAAAACTTTAAAGATAAAGCTTATTTTAAAAATTTATTCAAAGATCAGGAAGCTGAAAAAAGAAATCTATCGATGAAATATTAAAAAGAATTAAAAGTTGGTACCATCTTGATAGTGGCCTTTAAAGTTCCTCTTAAATATACATTCCAAGAAAGGAGGAATACAGTTTCCACTCATGAGGTTTAGCTGACCGGAGTTTTGTACTTTTTTAGGCACCTTTCTTTCAAACCTGCTAAATAAACAACTTATTATATTAATTTCTCTCATTTCAACTTTAGAATAGACGAGTAGAGTAGAGTAGAGTAGAGTGAAGTAGAGTGGAGTGGAGTAGAGCATTTCAGTTGGAATGGACCTATGAGGATGATGAAGTCTGACTGCCTGATCAACTCAGGGTTGACCAATAGTTAAAGCATGTTATTAAGGGCATTGTATTTAAGGGCCTCTTAAACACCAACAGGCTTGGGGCATTGACCTCCTACCTAGGGAGCCTTTTCTCATGCCTGACCACCCTGTCACTAAAGAAATGCTTCCAAATGTCAGCTGTAAACCTCTCCTGCCACAGCTCTGACTCACTCCCATATGTCTGATCCATCACTGGATAACAGGAAGAAGAGCTCGGCACCTCCCTTTTCATGTCCCCACCTCAGGAAGCTGCAGAAAGCAATGAGGTCTCCCTCCAGTCTGTTTTAATCCAAGCTAGATGAACCCAAAGTCCTCAGCCACTCCTCACTGGACATTCCTGCCAGCCCTTGAGGACTCCTTGGTACTGGCTGCTGGCCCCAAGAGGTCTATCAAGAGATCAGGTGGGAATTCTGTTCCTTCCTCCTTGGTTTTCCCCCACTTGCAGCACCAGACACTTCCTTCAGTCGTCACTAAACTGTATGGCTGCCTGCAAAGCCTTAACACCACTGTTATTTTACCCACATTTGCTCCCCTGGATGCAGTCTTGCCAAAAGCTGGTCTGGTCAATCAAAGTTTCAGAATAATTGCTTGCTTTCTCATGTTGCTTTAAATTTTAAAAACCACCAAGGAGTACTTGCCAAAATTGATTCATACCAAGTTAAGTGGGATTTGCAGTATGTGTGGGTAGTGGTTAAAGGAACAGGGAAATGAAAAAAATCACAACTGATCTTCTACAAATGTTCTTTTCTTGGAAAAACAGAAAACATTATCTTCTATAAGCAGCAGAGAGGATTATGCCAAGTGTGAATGCTACAGTTACTCAACAATAGAAAAACCAGAGATGCTGATCCCTTTTACAAGTCAAAATCTCAAGCTATGCTTGAAAAAGAAGTAATGATCAATATTTTCAATAAAACATAACTGCAGCATTATTTTTTATGTAAAACTCCAAACTTTAAGAATAAACTTCTATCTACTTGTATAGACTAACTTAGTACTAAATGAGGAGATTTGGTAAATACATAACATACTGAAATTTCATTCTTTCAGTAACCAGCGTCAGTAAGAAGAAATAATATTTGCAGAATGCTGAATGTGAACAGTGAACTCAGCAGGTGCATCTTCTATTCAATGCCAAGGAGCAGTAGTGCACATGGGCCCTGTTTACAGAAATGTTATCTATGCCCCAGGTAAGTTAGGCATGAAATCCAGAAACTTTAAATGTTTTCTGACTGCATTTGCTCAGTGAAAGCCAGAGACTAGAAATCTCATTCTCTCATCTTGCACAGCTGCTGTATGCATTATCCAATTCTGAAATCTGGAAAATATGCTGAAGGAAGACTCATGGGGCACCATATCTTTTAAGGTTATATGGATTTTTAAAGTCTCAAAAACAAATCTATGCTTAGACAGCCATCACAGTAGCTACACATTGCACGGGCAAGAGTTAAACAAGTTACATGTGACAATGAGCTAGTGTTCAGGTACATTTGGTGCATAATCAATAAAAATGATTTGTCAGATTAGTTGAGAGATGAGACACGTCATGGAAATAATGAGTAGTGTCCACTGCAGGTTGCAAGAAAGGCCTGGTGTAGCATATTGACTAGACTGACTATAAATAAATGTTACCTTTCTTAAGGCCACCTCTATTATCCTCAGCTCTTCACTGACAATGGTCTTTAGGTTGGGAGCAGTGCTAAGGAAACATAAGATTAAATACAGGAGGTACTTTTACAAGCAAGGCAGGCTGATAAATCTGAATAGTCTTGTCTTGCTCCATGGAGACAAACCAGCTTTGGGCTGAAAGTCCAGTTCAACATCTGTGCATTTAATAACCATGGACATGATTCTGTATTCATATCACTACACTCATTTCAGCCACAAGCTGACACAAACAGACCCCTTCTGAATGCATTTCTGAGAGTGTCATACTCATTTTGAAACTTTGTAAGTCTGCAGGCTGGAAGGAATTAAATATATTTCTCAGATTTAGCAACAGAAAGCAGGAGTGAATAAAAAAAATGTATGTATGATATGATGAGCATGAACAAATGGTCTCAAGCCATCATTAATATGCTGTCAGGAAACTGTAATTTGGCATTGTCTAATGCCTAGTGACTGAAGCAGAAACATACTGGTCTAAAAGAAATACAGTTTTTTCTTGCAATGAAAATGTGAAAAAAACCCCATAATTTTAAATTAAGAAGTCTCTTATTATGAGTCATTATGACTGTATTCAAGGTCTTTTTGATTGCTTTAGAACTCCTAATTTTACTAGTTATCTCTTTAGCATCCAGTTACTCTAAAAGTCTACTTGTTCTCTTTTTTTCTCAGTGTAGATGTGAGTGACCACACTTTGACTTGTGTGTGTAACTTGTTGATTAAATATTTAATGCTATGGAGAGGTGTGGAAATTGTTAAGAATTGCTGACAGTGGTGGGTGTTGAGAGTCACTCCTCATTTAGAACAGATGTGAAGAACTCTTAAAAGCTCTTTTATGCAACTATGTAGCTGAAGCAAGAACTATTGAACAACTCTGAGAAAAGATACCATCCTTCCCATCCCCTAATACCATAATTTTGGGAGCTAGCTGGGCCCAGGGATGTGAATGGCTTAAATACTGTTTGAAGGGAATTACTTAATTATTTTAGAGGACCAAACAGAAATATGAAACATAGTTAACAAGCACTAAGCTGTCTCAACAGGTATAGTAGCATGTCTCCAAAAAAGCTTTAATAGCAAGTTCTCATTTCTTAGCTGAATGATGGCCACAGGAGGCCATAAACAAGGAAAATCCTTTCAGTCAGGAATATAAGATCTGGGAAGTCATTTACACATAAACTATAGAATTGCTTCAGTTATACCTGATCCTATATATTTTGCTATTAAAATCAACACACAAAGACCAAGCTTTGGAAAACGCTTCAACAGCTGAGTTACACTATTTCTCTAATTCATTAGCTATTGTCCTCTTTGAGGGAGAGTCACCCTATTTTCCACTGAAAAAACAGTTGAACAATTGATTCTGTAAAATGCTACCTACACTTAAAACATTAGGCATACTGTTGTTGCTTACCATGTGTCTGAAAGGAATAATGTTTCACAGACATGGAGTGAACCAGATGGAATGACAAAGGAAATTGGGAGTCATTAAATTGCAGAGAGGGGAAAAAGATGCTGTGGAAGAAAATTAAAGAGCTAAAAGGCACATATGCCGCATAGAGCAAAAAAAGAACCAAGGAAAATACTTTTGTATCTCCCTGCAAACTATTAAAGGCATAACAAGTGAAAAATGTTTTGAGATGAAGAGTGAAAAATATTTCTTTTTTATTTTGTTTGAGGTTTTTTTGCTTTGTTTTCTAAAAGACAGTTTTGCCAAAAGATTTACAAGAGTCAGTATCAGTTCAGACAAAAGTGTCTTAAAAAAATCTTCCTGTAAATCATTCTGTTGTTTTATTATTTTATTTTCACAGAGTGTTGCTTATTTTCTCCTCCTTTGAAGAGGAAAAAGACTATCAACTACCACATTTAAAAAATAAAAAAGAGAAAGTCTTTGAACTAAAATTAGCTATGGTATTTCAAGCTATTATTATTAAGTTGCAATCTTTTCTACTATCAAAGGAATGAGTCAGTGTAAACCCAGTATCACTTACTAGTTCTTAAGATTGGCTGTAAATGTAAAGCTGGCATAACTCAGTGAAAATTTCCCACAGCTGTAAAGCTGTGTTGATACAGGCTTGTCCTGCTCCCACCAATTGCTAAAACTCAGAAGTCACTTTCTAAAGCTGGAAGAGTGCAGTGTATGGAAGGCAGCCTCTGCTCCAAGACCTTTGTTCTAGGACACCTGGACACCTGACACTCTCACAAATCAAGGCTATTGGCACCACTCACAGGGAACAAGGCACTCGTCCCAAACAGCAGCTCCTCTCCTCCACTCCTCTCAGAGAGGGCTACAGACCATTATAACTTAATTTATCTGTGACTCCTTCAATTTTCTAGATCCCATTGCATTATTTAGCAACTTAAAGTTGCACAGATGTGACCAAGGCTTTGTCTGTCTGTGGATGCATCTGGGTCAGATTCGACCTTCCAAACAAGAGCAATGGAACTGGGGAAAAATCTGGAGCACAAGTCCTTTGAGGAGCAGCTGAAGGATCTGGGGGTGTTTAGCCTGAACAAAAGGAGGCTCAGGGGGAACATTCTAACTCTCTACAGCTCCCTGAAAGGAGATTGTCGCCAGGTGGGGATCAGCCTCTTCCCCAGGTAATAAGTGATAGGTCAGGAAGAAATTACCTCAAGTAATCCCAGGGGAAGTTTAGATAGGATATTAGGAGAGGTATCTTCACCATAAGGGTTATCAAGCATTCTAACAGACTGCCCAGGGTTGAGTTATATTAAATAAACCACATGGCTAAAGCTAAGCACTGTTTAATGAACACCCAGAAATGCTGAGCAAAGAATTCAAGGTTGGAGTTTGTTATTTGGTAAGAAGGATTTGGAATTTGCATGTGTTGACCCACAACTGAAAATACTGTGGAAAGTTGATCTTGGGCACTCAAGGTCGTATTTTCATTGTTAAGTTTTCCTCATCCTGACAGAGCCCAAGGCCTACTGTCAAACCTGCCATCCATCCATGCCATAAAGCTCTGTCTTCCAAACACATTTTCCAACTTCTGCTACACTTAGAAACTGCCAATTCACTTTGATAATGTGTCCAGAAAGAGTGACAGTACGAGGGCTGCAGCTGCATGAGCCTCTGTGTTACCCCACGCGCTCTGCAGAGGAGCCCAATACCCTGCCATCCTGTACATGCTTATCCTCAAGTTGTCTGGTTAAATGCCAGACAAAAGCACATGGAACTGGGAAATTAACCAGAAGTGAACAATCCCCAAAGTGATCGAGTATCATTCAGAGTCAAATGAAAAGCCAAATAGGGTGTGGATAAAACTTGACTGAACTAATTCTTTAAACACTGATCAAACGCATCACAAACTGCAGCTTCTTTTATGTTGTTTTGCCTCTTCCAACTTAAAAATAAATTTGTTCCTGGATCAGTTTTTAGAAGTTTTCAAGCCTTTAGGTTTTAATTACCTGACAGTGATACATTTTTACATAGAGTGTTGTTATTGCTCATCCACAGAATGCTCTATGACCCTGTATGAAAATGGCAAAAAGATTGCATGATCATGATTCTACACAAGAATAATTCTTCTTCACAGATGTGAAATTATTACCTGATGGTCAGAGAATTCTCACTGGAAGTTCTTGCATTGTCATCAGTCCCATCTTCAATAGTATCTTCTCATATTTTCTCTGATCCATTACTTCACACACTCTGAAAAGTGCCAAATAGCAGAAGAAGCCTTTTTAAGATTAACTCATACAAGTTAAAAAAAATTCAGAGGACTAGAAATATCAAATAATAACAATTTAGTGGTAAATTACAGTATGTTCTATTAGAAGAGAAAGTGAATACACTAAATAAATAATCCTGTGAAAATTATTCACTCAAGTCTAGCACAAACAGTAAATTTTGCAAGTTAACAAAACTGAGTTATCTTTCACATTGACTCCTTACATATTTAAAATTTGCCTGTTTGTCAAATTCTTTCTGCAAAAATGACAGTCTAAAGGGCTTGTCATGTACAACATCTGGTTGCAGATAATGCTCTCTACACCATTCCAATCTTCTTTCCATATGATTTAAATGAGGGAGGCACCAGGCACACAGCATTGCTGTGCTTATCACAGTGCTCTGCTGTGTTAGGAAGTATCAAGTGTCTGCAGGCATGCTCTTTAATTATGAATTTTTATGTGCCATAAGCAAAGTCACTCCAATTGGCATTAGCTAACACACAGAACTGCAAATTATTCTAATAGTTAGGCTGTGTTATAATAGCAAGTGCTCATACACTATCCAAAAATCTGTTTTGTTGTTATCAGCAAAAAATAAAAGTCATTATTTTGGTGAAGCCAAGTAAGTAATTATGTGTAACCAGAGTAGGTAAGGAGAGGTAGAGAATAGAAACCACTGATATATTTTCTTCTACTATTTTAACAAACAGCCCCATTCAATCAAATGGAACACATCCAGATTGTCTCAAAAAGGCAGACAATAGCTTTCCTTAGATTGCTTGCCTCTGACTAGAAGCAGTTTGAAAGTTAAAAAGGTAATTTGTATCAACTCATTTCTATGTCACCTCATTTCAAGTACATGCTAGATAAGTAGCAATAAGCTCTGGGTTAGAGGATTTCACATTATAACCATTAGCACAAACTCTTACAGCACTGAGCTCTTGAAGATTACCCCAGACAGTTATTGAGATTTAGGAGGTGCAGCTTTCTACTGATTTAGGACAGAATCTGTAGACAATTTTATCATTTATTCTAGAACTGAGGTAGAAAGCTAATTTGATGAAGAGCACTCATGAATTATTTCCTTCCTATAGGTACTATAATGTTCCCAGTAGAATGCTCTTCTTGCTCTTTAATTCAAGGTAATGATGTTGCTGCATCTTCTCTTGGCACTTAAAATGCAGTTTAATGCCACATCATCAGTCAAAACTTCTGTGTGGTTTCCAAAGGCATTAAATTATCAGAAAAACTGAACTGAGAAATGAACATTTCTAATGCATTAGAACTTTTCTGGGTTTTTTAAGGGAGTTTTCCCCTCTGCTCAGGATTGTGGAACAAAGAAAACTTTCATATCATGTCAGACAATATTTTCCCCTGAATTTCTGCTCTGAATTTCATAGCCAGTACTCATATGAAACCATTTGTTTGTACTCCGTTAGAGTGACTTACATGGAATAATGTTTACAGGTGTCCCTAACATCTTTCACTTACTTTAAATCAGTGACTCTGACAAAATGATGTATTTATTGACTTACTTACACCCTTCTGCAATAAATTATTTTGTATAAAAAATGTAATCTACTTTATATTCAATACTGGGGCTTTTTCCCTATAGATCAAATCTGGAAGACATAAATCAGCTTTTTTGCCTTTCTTCTTGCAATGAATAGGGTTTGGTAACAGTATTTCTTGAATGTGTTGGGACAGATAAAACTGAATATTCACTCACTTTCATTTCATCACAGCCCACCTTAAAATATTGATCAAAGCAACTGTAGAGTGCTTTAGTTCAGAGCTTTTAATAAACTTTAAAATAACTATGTTTTATCAATCATTTTGTTTTCATAATTAGTCACATCTGTAGTAAGGAAAAAAAAACCACCAAAAATGTTAAGTAGATTTTGGTTCTTTTCTTCTTTACATTGAAGACCTTTTGCAATATAAAGCTAAATTGCTATATTTTCTAATGGAAGGAGAGAAATTATTTTAAGTGTTCTAGTATTTCCAAAATTTCAACAGTCAGTTTATTTATTTACTAGAGCACACACTTTAGCCTACACTTCATTCTATATCTTTTTCTTATACTTTATTGCACTAAGCTCTAACAACAGCATCAAATGTAACTCCATGCTTTGAGCAGGAAATAAAGTGACAGAATCGTTTCTAAAGGATATGGTTTCTTATATCACTAATAAACACAGAATTTATGCCAAAATTTAAGGGATTCTTGATGTTGAATGTAAGATTTCAACTCAGAGAGCAATACAGAATTACAGTGCCCAGGCAGACACTGGGAAGCCCCATAAGACAATATTTCTGCTCTGAGGGGAAGGCAGAGTCACTTGTGATACTCATTAAAGACTTCCCAGGTCATCATGAAGGATGAAAAGGAATCATGTTTCACTCTCCTTTCCTGGTGAGCACATGGTGTTCTTTACCCCACCATATTTAGAAGTGTCAGTAGGAGCAGTCATCTCCGTAGTAGTACACCAAAGTAATATTACTAATACTAAAACAAAAATCTCATTTTTACGCCAACCTTGGTATTAATAGAAAAGCAAAATAATCTTTAGACCATCACTAAACAGACATCATTTTGTAATGATTTCTTACTTCTGGGGAGAGAGCTGAAGGGCTTATTGACTCACCATTTTCAAAGTATTTGATCCTGCTGTAGGAAGCTCTTAGGTGAAGGAGGGGAGGTGGTGAGGAAAGTTGCTTAAATGAGTTTTGTTTGATCATTTATTTGTTTCCAGAATATTTGCTCATGACATATCACATTGTTAGACTTTGCTGCATTTATCAGGAACACGCAGCCTTGTCAAATGAGTTTTCAGTTTGAAGAAGGCTGGTGTGCAAATTCAGAGGAGAATAGATACTTATCTACGCTGCTCTTTTATTCATGGAGAATTCATGAACCATGAAACAATGATGGTTCAGAGTTTAGTGGTAAACTCACTCAACACATGAAGTTACAGGACAACATTGTGCACTTATAGAGGAGTGGTGGCTTGGTTTGAGACAATTCAAAGAAGAACACTCTGGAATTAGTTGCCTCCCTTTATAGATTCTACCAATCTCTTTTCACCAGTAAGGAACAAATACACGGAGATATAAGTGAAAAAATAACAGTTTACTAAGAGGCAGAACAGCAACAGGCAAAGAGTTAATGACTGGTAGATACAAAAGATACTCAGAGTCCCCAGAAGAACAGAAAGCTGGAGGAGAGCACAGCCCAAACAGCACTTTTCTGCTTGTGAGTATATCTAAGAACAGGAGCACCTACATGGGAGATGCTGAAGAAGGGCTGCCTGAGGATCACCCTGTTTTCTACTCTGCTTAGATGTCTGCTCAGCTAAGGTTATGATGACAAAATTAGGTGACAACAAATCCTTTTCCACCATAAAATGAACCCAAGTGAAGGCATAAATGAAGAAATGACAGATATCATTTTTCACTCTTTTGTGGTTTCCATTTCTCATGTTTTCTNTGTATATATATATATATATATATATATATATATGTATTTATGTATTCCCCTTAGCCTTGTAGTTCTAGTAAAAGATAAGTAGGCTTCTACAGTGTAAAAATATGTGACAGATAACCAGTGGCAAAAGGAGACACACAAAGCACTAATAACAGGAGACTAAGGGACAGGTTTCAGCTCTTCCAACCAAAAAGACTGATCTCCTTGATTAATTCCTTCTACCAGAAAACCCGGAAGACAAAATTCACTAAAATCAAGAGCACACTTCCATGAGGTATTAAACTGAAAGAGTTAAGAAGCTGATGGTAATTAGACTTACTTCTTATAATTTTCCTGTTTCATCTTCCTGCTGAAATCTGTCTTTTGCTGAACAAGTTTTAAATGAGTGGATTAACATGACTGCTCATTTCTGTGTAAATCACGTTTACAACTTTCTAAGGATGACCCCTAGTAGCATAATCAAAAATACAGTTTGTAAGCAATTCATGCATCTTAAAGAATAAATACCTCAAATTTTGCCTCATCAGCAATCTCTGTGTTCATAACAGTCTTAAGCTAAAAACATTAAGCAAAGGGGTAATGGCTGAAAGAGATTTTGAAGTGCACCACTAAATGCTCCAATATTTTGATTTAGAAAGATTAGCCTATATAAATAATACGTCAAGCACAGTTTAAGTGTTTTGCACAAAAGACACCTTTCCCATCCTTTATTGTTCTTTGAGCTGCGGATCAGAAGTGCTATGCTTGAGGAGAGCAGTGCAGAGGCACTTCCTATCAATACATTTAAATGGCTCAGAGTAACTCAAAGGGAGAGCAGCCTTCCACTCAAACACTCTGGCAAGGCATAGATTGGTCTTAACAGCAAATGAACCTTGCAAAGAACCTCAATTATTTATTTATAGAGTTGCCAACACATGTCAATCAAAGTAAAGGACAAATGAAGAATACTAACTCCAGGAGTTTTGGCAGGCAGTGTATACCTGTGTATACTCCATAACCTTTTGATATGAAGAAATGCAGTGTAACTACAAAATCCAAGACCTACATCATGCCTATTAACATTTGCTACCAAATGTGCTTCCTATCAAAGTGACATTTTCACCTAATGAAAAAGATGTTCGAGTTCTAATTCAGACACTCAGTTCAAAGAAACGTGTCTGAGCAAGATTTGAGTATTGAACAAGAACGTATTTTGTCATGCAAGATTCAAAAATTCATAGTTCACAAATCTCAGCACGTAAGATAACCAAATGAATTATATACTGAAGTAGGGAAAGCTCAGAAAATATCTTATGGCAAAAATGATCTTTATTTCTCTCTGCAGATTCAATCTTGTCATTTTCTGAGTAACTTTTAAGCAGCTCTGGACACCTCCTGCAGTCATTGACTTCTTTGACTCCTGAGACTACAGTATAATGGAGTATTAAGACAGAAGTCAGCAATCTTTAAGGAAAAAATAATAAAAGTCAGTGAAACTGAAATAGAAAAAGAAAAAAACCCAGTCATCTGCCAATATTGGGTAAGTAACGGTCAATGAAACTATTTCAGATCTGTTTTCCAGTTAGATGATTTCCCATCCTGAAAGCAACATTGCTCATATCTCTCAGTAGAGAAGCTCTCAGCTCTGTGTCCCTTCTGAAATCATATTATGAACAATTGTGCTGGAAAGATGGAACAAAGTGCACTTGCTAAATCAGAGGTATCAAGGATCACAGTGTTCTCTGTTCTGATTATCTATGCATTATATATTCCTTTTCAACACAAGCTTTTCTTCAGACAACAATAATAGCCAAATGTATTTACATTCAGAAAAATGCTATAGAATACTTTATATACAAAAAAGGCGGGGGGGACAGAACTCCGAGAAGTACTTTGAGAAAGTTTAAAAACTGAGAAACATTAGGATTCATATGATGTATTTATCAGGAAATTGGCAAATAGCTTCATGTATTTTCTTAGCCATTATTCATACTTGATGTCCAGGATCACCATTTATCTCTACTTTTTGAGAGAGGTTTTCAAAGTACAATGGCAAAAAAATATTTATTTGCATTTCATGAGGTGCAAACAATAAAACAGTGTTAGAACAAAGGTCTACGTGGCCTTGTGTCTGTCCTACCTCTGACTGGCTGAAGTCAATGCCTACACAAGGTGTAAAACAAAAAGAAAAATACCACTTATATTTATTTCAGAAAATCTGCCCACCTTTCAGAAATCCGTGGTTATTTCTTTTATATCATGTATGTGGGTAATGCTGCCTTTTGTGAATTTTTCAGGGTTTTTTTGAACCCATGTAAAGTTTTGGCATTCAAAACATATGTAATTTAATGCCACTCTGGTGTGAAGAAGTACTTTATTTGCTTTAAACTAATTAGTTGTTTTATAAGCAGGTTGTTTGCTTTAAATCTGTTGTTTCATTTGATGTGCTTTGTACTTGGATTGTGAGCACCTTAACGTTACTCTTTTTTTAACACTCTTGTTTTAGAAACATACAGCTTTCCCTATCATGACTGACTTTCTTTTTGCCATGATGAAAAGTCTGAGTGTAAGTAAGCTCTCCTTGTGGGAAAGCAATTCCACACTTTGATAACGCTTATAATTCTTTCTGTAGACTTTTAACTTTCATTTTCCAAAATGTTGTCTCCTGAGAGATGCCCAGTATTCAAGCAGTGTTATTTTATGGGCATATATAGGGGAACTGTTGGTTTTGTTCTCTATCTCTTCCTCAGAACCAGATAAGGCTCTTAAAATTCTGTTTGCTTCTGAGATGATGGTTTCACAGAGCTGTCAAATGTACTGCCACTTTCTCTTCAATAGGACTAGATAATTTATAGCTCACCACTGTTTATAAACTTAAAACTACTCTTCCACCAGAATATTACTTTGCATTTATCAATTTTGAATTTCATCTGCTATTTTATTGCCCTATCACTCAGTAATGGGACTCTTCACAATAAAACAACATCTTGTGCTTAGAATCTAGTTTGTTTAGAATCTGCAGTGCCTTATCTGTATCTTTGCTGATAACTCCCTCTCCACACGCAATGTGCAGCTCAGCTCTCAGACCATGTCACTGTGTCCTCCAGCAGTAACCCCTCCCTGTCTTGATAACTTATCATTTTCCACCACCTTTTTCTTATAATACACAGTTGCATGCATTCACAGTTATAGAATGGCTTGGATGGGAAGAGGCCTTGAAGATAATCTAGTTCTTTGGGCAGGGACACCTTCCACTAGACCAGGTTGGTCAAAGCTCCATCCAACCTGGCCTTGAACACTTCCAGCGATGGGACATCCACAGCTTCTCTGGGCAGCCTGTGCCACTGTCTCACCAACATAACATGGAAGAATATTTCTTTTTAATATCTAATCTAAATCTGCTTTTGGTTCAATGCCATTCCCTCTTGTCCTATCACCATTTGTCCTTGTAAAAGTCCCTCTCCAGCTTTCATCAAAGTAATCATCTTCATCCTTAGTTCTTTGAAAGTTTATGGAATTATCTTTAAAGATTATTTGAGGTTGAACATTGCCAAATAGCTTTTGAAAGTAGAAACAGGTTGTAACAACACTGTGTGCCTACCTACCCAGGCAATGTCCCATCACACCCTTCTCACAGGTTTCTAGGGATGTGTAGAGCCCTACTACTCTCTCATATATTGTTAGCCTTAGCATATGACTAAACTTAACCATGTGTGTAAGTTTGAAATTAATCTGAAATGAGACATGATTCAAAATTTCATTGTATAGACCCTAGTGTAGGGGAGGTAATATATCAAGAAATCCTTTCTCATGCTTACAATTAAATAAAAAGCTTATCCTTCTGCTTGCTTAACATGTTCTTCTCAGTGAATATAAAGTCTATAATATCAAATACATTACCTGGATAAATAGAATTAAATTTTAGATTAAAGCAATTTAACAGCCACAAAAGAAGATGAGAATTGGAAGCAGTATCAAATCAGTTTACAGGGGACAATATCCAGGGGCTGGACCCTACTTTAGATTATCTTCTTAAAAATATCCTTTTCTTTTCCCTATTAATATCAGAATGTATAAGAGTTTCCACACCACCTGTGATTTATCAACCACAAAATTTCTTTCCATAGGAAATTCTGTACTAAACAAAATATTACTTGACTAAAATTTCTGCAGTACTGAAGCACTGTGTAGGAATGCAGTGCTATTATTAACAGGGTTGTTAGAGGCATGACACTGCCGCAAAAAGACAACTTGTTTTATTAGACTAACTCATATGGCCAATCTTTCAGCAATATACAATCTTCTCCCAGGCTGAAAAGAAAAAAGAAAAAATTTCAAAGGTAATGCAAGCAGAGAACACTAGGTCTGAGATAAAAAAAGATATGCTAATTGGGAAATAGCTAAGACAAAAGGGGGTTAGAAGGATGGGAACAGAGGAAATGTAATGGGAAAAGGTGATAAGATAGTTTTCTATTACAGAAAAGGATGAGAGATTTATTGCTGGCAGTACATGATATGATAGTTTGGGAGGGAGAGGGGAAATGATCACATGCCATAAAAAGGATATCTTTATCGTGCTCATGATTTTTACTATCCAGTAAAGATATATTGTGAACTTTTATAGTAAACCTGGACACATCTGTAAATTTTGTTTGACTGATTTTTTATTTTCCTGTTTAAGGAATGAGGTACCAAGGTTTTTCAGAGGTTGGCCCAATGAAAACAGAGAAAAAAGAATGTTTTCTAGCTCATCATTTTGTTTTAAAATTGCTCAAATATAAAACTTTAATATATGCTATGATTTTATACTCGCTGGATCTGAAAGCAAGCCTGCTGCTTAAAACCACCAGATTTCCCATTGCTGTAGTTAAATTCCTGCACAATAGACTTTTTAAACACTGAAAATCAGGACTAGCATATTTCGAATAATCTGTAAGGATAATATCCATTTAGAAAAATGTGTGAGCATTTTTTAACCTTAAAAAATATTTCCTGATCTTCTTTTCAGAACAACCCTGCAAAAACAAGCTAATCAGATAGACACAACTATTGACAGAGAGGTAGTATATCACCAGAGACACAAGATAAATTACAGGGAAAAAGGACTTAACAATTTTTTAAAAATTATTAGAATTCAAGATATTTAAAAACAGAACAACAACTAAAAAAAAGGAACTAAAGAATATAACCATGATAACGTGAAAAACATTCCCAAAGACATTGCTAGACACTTTATTATAAAAACAAAGCACTGCATATATGATTTCTTATTGTGTGCACAACTAAATTATATGACAGTCACAGACTTAATTCTGGTCAATGGGCAAGTTATGTTCAGAAAAATTTAAGAAAGATATAATATATTATGCCTTATTACTCATTTACTGACCTATAGATTTACTATATTGCAAAAGGCACAGTTAATTTTCTTGCTATGCTGTTAATATTACTTACAATACCTCAACAAGTGCTCCATCACAGAAACCTTTCTGCCTGCTATCATGTAAAAAAATTGATTCCGTTCTAATTGAAGAACAAACTTGTTTGAGGTGTCTGCCTAATGACACATTTAATGAATAAGCAGCAATTCTGGATGGAATAGAATCTCTACTTTCGATATAAATTAATCTGTTTCTAACAAACTCGACAAAATAAAGCTTTATTGCTTTTTCTTCTACACTGTGATAAATGTGCATTATGGAAAAGAAGTAGAGTTAAAAAAATCACTTAACTGCAAATATAATAGATTGTGCACAGCAAGTTTAAAGTGTTTTCATCCTGTCCCCAGTGATTTACAGCTCCACACATTGGCTTTATCATTCTATCAAGGTTTTCTGTTTGTTTTGTTTCTGCTTCACTTTGTTTAATTCATAAAACCAGAGTAGAATGGAAACCTATAATCGTGTCCTAAGGCACACTCTTCAGTACAAACAAAATCATCAAAAAACAAGTCTTCCTTGCTTTCATAACATGATAGTTTAAATTTATATTATGGATACCATTTGTTGTTCATTCATTTCACCCAAGCAAAACACAGCATAGGCGTTAAGTGTGTTTTTAATTTGTAATATGGATTCAGTCCCTCCACTCTGCACGTGTAGAACAGTGGCACACAGGGGTGTTGCTGATGAAGATGGCATCCCCTTGTTACTCTCCATAGTCAGTGGCAGAAAAAAAAGATGGCCTTTTCCTGACAGTGATTTACAGTGCTTGGGGTTTAAGTTCAGATTTGAATGGTTGTGGTTTCCTGTCTATTCCCCTGCAGCTGATTCTAAACATACCTAGGCTGATCAGGCTGTTGTAACTAAAGTTGGGCCTTAATCTCTGAAAATACCACTCACTGCAAATCCTCTACATGGAGCTGAGCCTTTTTATGTCCGAATGTGTGCAGAGTAATTCCCATGAAAAGACAACCTAATAGAAATAGAAACCCGTCATTATAACATTTTCTGTATGTTAATACCACATGTGAAGCCACATGCTTCCTCAACATGGAAATGCTTTTAGTCTAAACCCTGGAAGTGAAGGCTGAGGATGTTAGCTCCTAAAGGACAGGGAAGGAAAGTGGCAGACTGCCTAAGCTACAGGTTGAAACATTCTTCTGTTTATTTAGTCCCCAAATTATTTAATGCAAAAGATGGAAACAAGCAAGGACTAACAGCTGTGCTCTCCTCTGTGGATCCCTGATTTACAAAGTACAGATGGAAAAAGAATCAGTCACATCATCTCTTGGCATTTGCCAGTATAAATCAGCACATGTTATGGACGACAAGAGAAC
The DNA here is from genome assembly GCA_013400955.1 of Drymodes brunneopygia. NCBI lineage: Eukaryota > Metazoa > Chordata > Aves > Passeriformes > Petroicidae > Drymodes > Drymodes brunneopygia. The sequence continues at coordinate 1,958,516 of VZTZ01020280.1, read as the reverse complement.
TAGGTTATAAACCATTCAGTTATTTGTATTCCAACTAAATAATTCCAATGCTAGCATAGTAGCATCAGCTACCAGGCACTTATGAATAACAACCTTTGTAGTATTTATCCTAAAAAATCCCTTATTTTAAAGTTTATTTTTGTCTGTGTAATACCAACCATTTTGTAATCCCTACTCAGTGCATTAGGATTCTCAGTAAATAATCACAGCCAGAGCATCATAAATCATTTACAGTGTATAGTGTTGCTTGAAGAGTCCCCAAAATAAATACTCGCCATCTGCAAGAAACGTAAATCATCATTTCAGAGGAAGGGTGCATGTGGCAGTCAGGCCAATGTCAGTCAGCCCTATTAATTATGAATTTATTTATTTATTTATTAGCATTTCATCTTGAGAATTTAACCAGCTCACACAGATTGTCTCCAGGGAAACCATGACTAAATAAATTCAGGACCAACTTCATTCCTTGTAGAGCTGTATTACAATACCTGGGGTATTTTATCATATCCTAATCAGCAGTACCTGCCTAGCCATGAAACAGGCAGTTTGCCCTTTGCCTCCATCCACCTACACTTATGAAAATAGCATTGAAACAAGCATTGGGCAGCTGCCAATAATGCCATGTCAATATCTTATGCTCTTAGAAGAATAATTTACTTGCTATCAAAGTATCATCTCCCAAAACAAAAAAAACAAAAAAAAAAAAAGAGAAAGAGGTATATGGCCATAAAACAAAACCAGCACAGGATAAAACATCCTCACAGTGCTTAAGTTCCACACAGATACAGCTTTGCTAATAAGGCACAGAAAAGAAACAGATGAAGCCTTGTCTGGATACCCAGCTAGCTCTAAACTGTTCCTTGAGGCAACAACTAATCAACATAAGTCAAAGGCATGGATCAAGAATCAAGATGTTCTCTCTGATTTTCATTTTTAAAATAAATATTGATACATAAATTACTCTGCTTTGTGTAAATACACTGGTAATAAGTGTATATGTCTATAATAAAGCTGAATTTTCAAACCTTTAACTGGAAAAATAGTAGCTTTTTGTAAAATGCTATGAAATACTCTCTCCTACAGCTGCTCAGCCTGATGGACTTTGGACAAAAACCTCCCAGGAGGGGCCATTTTTGGGTACCTGGTAGACCAAAATGTCTATGGCAACATGTCAAACCCAAAACTGAATGCCTTCTGTCAGAAAATATATTTCCTCTGTAAGCAGAATGCTACCTACAAAACTGATTTCATCAGCATGTAACACCTCACTCCAAGAAAACACACACACACACACACACACACACACACATGGATTTGCCTTTTTGTGAATAAACACTACATTTTTGTCAACTGATTCTTACATTAAAACGACAGCTTTTAAATGACTTCCAGCACCACTGCTAAGAACAATCTCTAGACTTAAGGACATCTAAAACTATCAGCCAAAAAGCAGTCTACAAAACATGCCACAGAGTTTGGGTCAATCTTTAATACCTGTTACTGTGATAAAATTTCAACTTTATTTACAAGTTGAATTCATCCAAACTGGAATTTGTTGTTTCCAGCTATTAAACTAAACTATCTTTCTTTTACATGCACCTTTTACTAAATTCCTTGTTTAACACATGTTTTAAAGTTGCACTTATATATATTTTATGTTAGTCTATGTTGTTAGGTGCTTTTATTTAAATTTGTCCTATTTTATTTATTTTGAAAATAGAGAGAAAAATCATTATGTTCCTATGCATCTGTTGAGAAAATTCCCCTTACAGTTAAAAATGGTAAAGCCACAGAAATGTGACTCAACAAAGGGTGTTACCCCAGAGGTACAGATGCAGAATATGTGTCTACATCATTAAATCTGTTTGCTTCAGAAACAACACACCATGTCCAAAGATTGTTTTAATGCTGTGATCCCTGGATTGGTTTCATAGAGGAAGAGAGGGCCATTAACACACAACAATTCATTCATTTACTGATTCCCACAAATTTCAGTCATAATTCCTTAAGCCATTGATAGTTCACAGAGGTGGGAATAAAGAGCACTGTGCAAAAGACATCCAGTAAGAAGTGTGAAAAAAGATACAAGACTGGGCCTTAAATTTTCACAGCAGAAACCTGCCAAGGAAGTAGCTGCCCCTGGCATCAGCTGTCCTGGACACAAATAATTGCACTTGACATCAACCTTCTCACAAACTGCTGTGCTGGGCTGACATCTGCACCTCCCAAGATTCAGCCACACCACTGATCTGATGCTGAATACTCATTCAGCTGTGTCACTCCTGACAGCACACGGGTATCTACAGCACTCTCGGAGTGAGCAGCATAGAAAACCTCATCAGTGGGTTTGTGATTCTTTTGAAAAAAAGAAATCCCTGTGCTTGTCGGCCTTAATGTCCTGGTAACACCACAAACCAGCATACTTTCAGAGGTCTGCTGAGAAATCAAACACACCCTACTTCACATACCCTTTTTCCTGATTTAAGCTTACAAATTATTAATGTTATGGTTCTTGAAAAGTCATTCTGGGGTGCACATTTATTAAGATGTTATTAAACGTACTGAAACACACTAACACAGCATGAAGAAATTCTCGAAGCTCTGTCAGAATGCAGATAAGACTGCACTGGAATAAAATTATATCATGTCCCACTTTAGTGTTGATTGAAAAAAAATAGGGTTTTTGAGACATGTTATCTTTCGACAGGAAATAACTGTTGGCTAGTTAAAGCATGGCAGTATCAAGCACTAAAAATCAGCACTCTACATTAGTGTAGATGATTTAACTCAGGGTCTGCCACGTTGAACTGAAATGCTGAAATAAGGGTGGCTCCCTTTAGATTTTCACAAATATTTCCAGATATTCATGCCATAATAACCTCACATCAGATTCACACAAGCCCCTTTTCCCTACATGCCTCAAATGTGCAGGATTACAGTACTAACACTAAATGAAGAGTTACAACTTCCTATCCTTCTGGAAATAATGACAGCAGTGATTAGAAAATAAACAACTTTCTTGAAGCAACCAAAAGTATCAAAAGGAAAGCAGTTTAAAACATTAAACCAGAACCAGTCTGGTAATTTACATGCATGGTTTTTCTGTCACTTTTTTTTAAGCTTTGCTCTGTTTTACATTTGAAAACTTCCAAATCCTTACAAAGACAGCCAATGCTGCTCCCCAGGTTCTCGAATAATTGACTTTTTTTGTTTTATCTGAGAATATATAAATATATATACATGTATGTGTTTATATATTACTAGGTGCCAACTGTCCTCAGCAGTGAGTTCTGCAAGGAGAGTAACTCTGATCCCAGAAATGGGTTAAACTACTGAGCATTTTACTGCTTGTTGCACACAGTGTGATGTGTAATTGCTGTGACCACATGGCAGGTATGTTCCAAACTGACAGTTTCCAGTTGTTTCTACTTTCCCACTTCCAACACAATGTACCTGGATGCACAGACCCAGAAATCTAACTTCTCTCTTTCCTCTGCCTGCCAGCCTTTCCAAAGATCTTTCTTAATGGAGAACTGGCCTGAAGAACCTACTGAAATAACTTCTGCCTATTGAACACCGCTCTCCAATTCACTGGCAGCTTTCCTGTTTGGCTGTCAATTAATACACATAGGAAAGCTCACTGCTCAGAAGAATTCTTCATCCACACTAAGGCAAAAGCACAGCCTGATACTGCAGAGATGACAAAACTCCCTGGTTCAGTCATGGCTTTGGATTGCAAGTATGTTGGTGTATATTTTTCAGTATGATGAAAATGGTATAAAAACAGGCAGGAGCTCCCAGACAATACTGACCTGTAGAAGCAGCTTCCTAAAGAGCTTGCTGACCATGAAGCAAAACTCCACAAAGCACTTTTTCTAGATGAATTTTAGTGAATCAAAACCAGAAGAGAAAA
>VZTZ01020280.1:1931337-1954578 GCA_013400955.1 Drymodes brunneopygia | reverse complement strand
GAAAAGAGTTAAGGAGAGTGACTTGTGCTTTTGGCACCTGTTTGCTTCCTGTGGTCTCCAAATGGAACCCCTGTGCTGTTTTAGCTAATCCATGTCTGAGCTGACAGGGGTGCAAGTTGTAAGCCACAGATTGCATGCTGTGCTAGAGAATGGCAGAGCTCAATAAAAACTATTATTTCAAGGCCTATATCTCATCTATTATTAAACCTGTGAAAAGAGTTTTAATTTCCTGTGCAATTATATGGTGCAATGTCATATTTTAAGGGGGGTGAAGGGTGAAGGGAAAGAGGGCTTGCTTTTGATCAAAAACCTGTTTTTCATATTTTATGGTTTAGATAGCTGTGTACCTTGGGACCTAATTTGAAACTCAAATACATCTCTTCAGTCAAAATTTGAGTAAATCCACTTAACTATTTAATTATTCCAATTTTTCCTCATAAAGGAAGATAAACTATTAACACCTTGCAGTTTGGAACACTGCAGCCAATGTTACCTTTTTATCCATGTGTAGATTTCTTGCTTATGCAAAGTAGCAAAGGGCAATTAATACAATTTTCAATTAATTCATACAATTATTTGACTAATGCTTCCATGTCATGTGTAACACAAATAAAATTCTTTATTACTTTTATTTGTTTTCTACTTAGCAGTGATTATTAAACAATCTATAATAATGACCACTTTCCTATAAAAATATAGTATCAATTTATATTCTTACATTCTTACTGGGGATAACATCCCAGCAAAGGTTTTTTTTTGGAAAAGGAAAAACAAACCCAAAAGACTCCCTGTTTAAACAGCAGTAGGACTTCTTTGCACAGTGACAGAAACAGAAAGCCCCAGTGGGGCTGGAAACTCATCTGTGAGACTGTGAAAAAAGAAGCAGCTCCTGACCTTTTGTAACCACTCTCAGCTATGTGTTGTATCATCATGGAATTTAAATTCTTTTATTCTGCTCTTCTGTTTCAGAAAGCATTTGGAATAAACATTTCAGAGGAAATTAGGTTTTTCACCATTTACACAGGGACTGCATCTTTACGTGCCTCAGCATTCAGTGTCCAAATAGTACTGTCACTTTGATTATACACAAGATAATGAAATATTGAATAAATATTCATAGGAATTCAGGAAGGGATTATGATAAAAGGAAATGAAACCACTCTGTACAAGGCAAATAAGAAATGATTAGCTATCTCAGATCAGGGAAAGTATAGCTGCAGGTCAAGTGTAGGAAGGAGAAACTCACTTCACGTGGTGCCTCAGTCAGGTAGAGGACGAATCCCTGCAGCCCATTTATGAGGTCTTAAAAACAAATGAAACAGGTATAGTTTTAGAAAGGGCTTACTAGAAGTATACAAAAGAACTCAAGGGCAGTTGTGTTATTTACAGAGATGTACATGCATAAACACATATGAATATATACATGTATGTGTGGGTAGACAGAGAGGAAGAATACATCACGAAACCAGTATCATCTTCTTCCTTAAACTGAGAGAAAGAAGAAGAGGTATTTATTGCTAAATGCATTTTCTAAAGCAGGATTCACTCTGGAGAAAATTGGATGTTTTGTGTAGCTAAATTGAATGCACAAACTAACAAATTGCCAAATTTGTTCATGTGGACAACAATGCATGTACACGGAAAACACCACGGCATTTTATGAATTGCAACAAAGGCAGCATTTCCACAGAGGAAGCATCAACATTTTCTTCTACTCTGTTAACCATTCAGACAGGAAACACAAAAGAATGATAAAAGAGGAAGGAATAAAAAAAAATGCTTCTTTAAAATAAACAATTTGGCAAGTACTTTGAAATACAGTAAAGCAGAAAAACACAATATTCATGGAGAAAAGTTATAACATGTATGAGTAAACTAACAAAATATTCCTCTCCTCTTACTAGAGGAAAAACAGATTACATGGTCAGACTGAACTCTTAGAAACATCTGTGCAATCTCTGCTGTCTTTGAAGTTCACCTACATTATACATGATCATCCTTCATAGACTTTAGAGGTATAATTGTTATCAGCTATTGGCATAAAAATGTAACTTAAATATTCTGTCTCAAATCTGCTGTAGCAGCTCTGCTGTTCTCCACTCTTGCAAGCAATTAGCTATCCTGGCTTTTTTTCTAGCTGCAGTTTATACTGAAAGTTGTAGGAAACTATTCACCTGTCCCCCAGAATATGCATAGGAGAACGAATAGAACCTAATCCAATTTTTCCAGGTTCTCTAGACTAGAAGAAAAGAAGAAAAGAAACAAAACTGATTAAATCTACTAAGACAGTATGAGTCTCACTGACACAATATCTTATCAGGCAGAGCTCTGACAAGGTATAGAATTCAGAGAGATACTAGAGAACACTGTGCAAAATTCAAAATGAATAAAGAAACAGAAAAAGAGAAAGGAAGGATTTAAATCTTTCTGTTCAGATAACAGATATGTTGAGTTTTTGATGTATTCTGCAAGTTTTTGGTGCTACTCTATGATTTACACTTCCACAACTCAGTTCTGAAAAGCTATTTAGCATTATTCTTGCTTAAACTAATGTCAGAGGGTAGTTAAGCTTCTGCTATGTGGTGCTTTGGACATATTCTTTTTTTGCAGTGTCCACAACAAATAGGATGTTATTCAGTCATGAATTACTTCATTGATTGACTTAAATATTATGTTAATTTCATGTACAATAAAATTATCTTCACTGTTGTGTACTATTCTACTGAAAAAAAGATATTTAAAATTGGTAGGAACCTGATTTAATCACAGGGCCTTTTCTGGAACATCACCATTACAAAGTAGCTGTTAGTAAAGACCACTCTTTGTAAAACAAACCTTTAACAAATTGTAATGGTGAAGGTCTCCATTTAACTGAAACAAGCATATATTGCATATATTTTTATGCTTTTGTGAAGTACCAACTAATCGAGAGCACAATTTCTTGATAGCACAAAATATGAAAGGCAACATTATCGTTGCCTTTCTTACTCAGTGACCTGAAAGCTGGCAACAAGGATGAATTATTGAAATGTTAATGATCTGATTATTATTTTAAAAATTAACTTATTTGCACTCACATAATCTTCCATTCTGGTGTGTCATCCAGATGGTTTCTTGCTTTAGCTACATTTGGAAGACCAACTCAGAGTTCAATAGAGCTGTATGGCTGAGAAAATGCTGAGAGGAATTTCACATTCTTGCCTCTTTTTACTGGTGACTGGAGTCACTTAAATTCCAAACCTTTAAGATCTCAAGGTGAGTCGCTAGCAGACATGGCTGCTAAGCACGTCAGTAATACAATTTTTCAAGTCTTTTATAATAAAAGTATTGTTTTTTGAAATTATTTAAGCTTTTAGGCCAGCATTGTAAAGGCTACTCAGGTGCCTAAAGGTAGGAATGACATGAGGCATTTTAAAATGTTTGAATAAATTAAAAAATCTGGCCAAAAGGAATTCAAATTTTATTTAAATTAAATTAAGCCAATCCTTTTGGTCCATTGCTTGGCGACAGAAGCATAAACCACAAAAAAAAAATCCTACTGGTACACTACAACTACTGAAACTGAACTTTTTTAAATGGGAAATTACCTCCCTGAAACTCCATCAAAAAAAAAAAAAGGTTTAAAAACTTACTATAAACTTTATAGCTAATAAATCTAGCCTGATACTGAAGTTAATCAGAGAAATATTGGAGTTGTTTCCACTACACCGCTCCTGAAATGTTCACATCTGTTAGCATTCAGAGAATATTTCCTAAGTGCAGAAACCTTTAATCTTTCCTCTCTCTCTATAAAACCCCCTACATAAATATAAATTGCATTATTAAGACAGGGAAACAAATTTATCTCAGCCTGCAATCTGAGTGTGTTTTGAACCAGAGTAGGGATCTAACCCACTCCAAAAGATAATAAACCATCAAGTTCAGATAAAATTTCAGATGCTATGATTTCTCAAACTTCAAAACATTCAGGAATTTTACGTGATCCTTATGAAGCCATCATATATTGCTGAATTTATTCAGATTCTACACATGATACTCAATGTTGACTGACATTTCCTGCTTGCTTTGTCTAGTCAGATCTCTGTACAACGCTGCTCCTTTGGACGGCTGACATCAGCCTTAGCTCATTCTTAAAAGGGGGAAAAATGAATATATTTGGTCATGTGGCTTTGTGACTGTGCTTCTCATCATTAACAGCAGACTCTGACTCCTGGCTGTCCGTTTGGAAGATGTGACACAAAATACCATGAAGGAAGCACTTGGTAGTTCTGCCTACTCCATGACTGAGAGCCAGTGCAGAAGGGTGGCTTTGCCTTGAATTTATTGGGGAGAAGGAAAGGCAATCACCTTTACTATGAAAAAAATCGCGTTGAAATATGAAAATTACTCACTGCTGAGATTTCCAGACTTAGAGTATTTAATTGGCCCTTTTTAGTAATCAAAGCTTGTAATATAAATTAGTTATTAGGTGACCATCCCTGCAAGCAAAGGAACTTGCAAAACAGAAGAGTCAAAAAATATTTGTATGGCATAGGGCAGCAGCAAATACCACCAAAACCAAAAAGCTCTTAACAAATACACAGATGCCAGCAGATAACTGAGTACTGACAGCCATTAATACATAACAAATATTTTCTGCATTTGGACAAAGAAATGAGTTTTAGGTGATAATAAACTACTTTTCATTTTACAGAATGGATTAGTCAAATAGCTGAGTCATTTTATGTTAATAAGTCTAAAAAACTTGTATCTGAGGGTTCTCCAGGAACCACTTTCAACCACTAATGTTCCTTTCCATTAAGTCTTGCAATGCTGAGGAAGAACTAGGCAACTGATAGAAAACTAATGGGTTGATAATGTGCATACAAACAGATAAACAGGATGAGGTATTTAATTACAGGCTTATGAGCCTGCCAAAAAAAATTAAAAATAAGCATGCTACAAAACCCAAATTATAAAGAATCAAAGAATTCAAAGTGGTAATGAAATTACTCTCTGACTCTGTGAGCAGATTTCAATAAATGCCACCAAACCACTCTGTTTTCTTCACAGGAAAATGAGAAATGTAATAGAGTCACATTTCTGTGACTGACAATATGTGTACATGAAGTTTTGATGAAGTTCCAAGGAAAACCCAATATAAATACAGCAGCTAATATTCACATTAAAATCAGACATCCTGGAGCTACAAATATTTTTTCTTTAGATGACCTGTTACCCTGTAGAGGGGCTTTCAGTGGCCCACAGGAAGAGATTCCTGCTACCTCTCTTTAAAAATTTTAACACTGGAGTAAAACAATCCACAAAATCACATCAAAGAAACGATATGTGAAGGGAATGATAATCAAGAATGATGACTGGTAAAAATAATAGAATAGGTTGGTAAACACATATATGCAGGTTATAGACACCTAATGAATAGTCTAATGAAAGTGGAGAAGCCAGAAAAATAAAATTATGAAGTCACTGGTTCTCCCCTAAGAACTGGTAGGGCATAAAGCTTTCAGCTGAATATTGTAATCCAAAGTCTTTTGGATATACCAATGGGTAAGACTGAGATTGGAGGAAAAAAATGTGAGTCCCTTTCTGACAGTGTTAAAGTCCACCCAGAAATCTGTGTCCAGTTCTAACAGCTCTGATTCAGAAAGGTGCTGCAACAGGGCTAGTTCAGCAGAATGCCACAGATGAATACAGGACTGGAAAAGACCCTTAGCAGAGGAGGCAGATCAATATCTTTAGGTAATCAAAGGTGAGTATCTTGGCTGTATCTGTAAGGTCCTTTGTGGGATTATGCAAAATAAATTCCACAGGAAAAATGGGGTGAAGATACACCCAAAAACAATAACAAAAATTTTTCAATTCAGGAAAAGGACTACTACTTTTTTGTAGCATATCATTATAATTAAACCTTCCTTTAAGTGCAACACAGACATCTGAACTTTTTGTTAGTAAAAATGCTAAACTATTACTTACAGGTTGAAAAAAATACACTTAATTTCTATAAAGCAGACATAATGTAAATGAAATAAATGTAACATAATTTTCTATTAAAATTCTGTCTGTTTGAAACCTTGCAGGTTACCGCTATTTAACCATCAAGACTGATTTTTTCAAGGACAACCCCAATAGGCAGGAACTGGTTTTTTTATACATATTTTCCTCTGCTTTGTTGAAACTGGATGAAAAATTACCCTTATCAAGGAAAAAAAAAAAAAAAGGAAACTGAAGTAGTAGAGTTTTAAATAGATAGGAAAGAAAACAAACACTGTACTTAGTTTGAAAAGTTTATAGGTTTACTAGTGTAAGTAAGGGTATATTTATTTCAGAGTACATAGACATAGATTTAAGGTTAAAGGCCAAAACAGTTTCTGGTTCTTTGATACGCTGAGTACCAAAAATGGTATCAAGGAATCTAAATTTAGACATGTCTGTTTTACAGAAACTGAGACATGAAGAAATTTCTATTTGTTTTAGAGATGTTTGATATCTACCATTTCAATGAAAAATGTAACAGCAGCTACATAAAGTGGATTTGCCAAATTTGTCCTATATTTTGTGAAAGAGATGGATTTAGCTCCTCCATTTTTTTGACAAAAAAGTGAGATCTTTGCCAAGTCTTGTCCAATATTTCCTTTCAATCATTTGTGCAGCTCCCAAGCACACTGACAAAACAAGTTATTTCACGGGGTTACAATTTTACAGCTACTGCCTGTAATTATATGACTTTAACCATTAACTGTAAAGCTACTCATACTTATCTAGGTAATATTTGTTCACTTTTAATAAGGGTTATCCAAACCTTCCTGTCAATCTAAGCTGTTGAAAACTCTGTTTCTCAGCCCTGCTATTTTGTGAAGAAGGGCAGTTTTCTCCCTTTGTTTACCTAAAGCTGGAAGGGTATCACTCTGGAGTCCATCCTCAGTGACTGAGATGAATTTGGGGTCAAATTATCAATACTTGTGGGAATTTAGGGTGGCATTTGTTCAGTCCACTTTAGGAATCAAGTATCTACATAAGAGGCAGATCTGGACACACTGGCATCTCAGGGATCTGCAAGGCTGAAAGCAGGTTAATATACATTAAGTATTATTGGTATAAAATAGCTCAGCATCTATTTTTGTGGACAGGATTACACATATCCTGAGAAGTGTATTCTTTTCCTAATTTGACTTTTAAACAAAACTATTAAACATTTTTTTCTAATCCAATAAATCTGAAAATGCACACTGGCAGCAAGGAACTGATTGACAGGAAAAATATTTTAAATAAGTTTTCCTAATTAATACTGTCATTCTGAATTTGTCATTACAGTATGTGCTTTTCTAATTTACTACCAGTTTGCAGTCTCCTAGACTGGATTTCTGAACTGCTGCTCCTGCTGCCTTTTGGTAGGAAGACTGGTAGCAGCTGATGTCTTAAGTTTTAGCTTTTCTATTTTTCAGATCCTGCGCTGCATTAGTGTACAGCTTTGAACTTCCTATAGAGTGTTACTAAGTTCTCTTCACAGTTTAGTCAGACAAAAAAATCCTTTCCCAGATGGGAACCAAGGTCATAATCTCAGCTCCCCACTGGAAAGTATAAACAAAAACAGAACTGGGGGGAGCAGACTGGGAAAAGGTGACTTTATTAACTGAAGCTGTAATTGGACAATTAACCTCTGATATGCAAACAGACCAAACTTATATCTGTCTGAAAAAGTTGTGATTGCCATCCATCTTGGATGCAGTCTCTGCAAGGCTCCTGCACTGCCCAAGGTGTACTCTTTGAAGACCTTTCAATAAATACCTCTCTTTATCCTCTAATGCTGTATAGACTCTGTTCTGGGTAGCCTCTCCAGGCATCACAGCAGCTGGCTCACTATTATCAATTTTAATTAATATCTTCATTTTATGATACATCACAGATTTTTTCTATGGGAAAAGCAAAAACAAGCATGAAGAAATGATTTATTACACTGTGTAAATATCTATGCTTTGGCTTTTTTGTTCTGTAGGTGTCATTCTTTTCAGATATTAGCTGAGAGAATCTGGTTGACATTTTTATTTTATTTCAGTTTTACAGTTCTCTATATCTGACTGCCACAAAATGTACAAGAACCATAAAAAATAAAGGCAGAACTCTACATGGAAACTTTATTTTAGTGTTACAAATAACTGGTCTCTCTCACCTCTTATATATTCATGTGGATTCTGTACGAATTAGATCAATACCCAGGGCACATAAATCCTGTGCCACACAACAGGTATTGCACAGCTGTCAGTCCTGCACATTACAACACCCCTCAGTATGAATCCTCTGAATATCAGCCCAAGGTCTGAACAGGCAAATCGATGGGTCTTTAATAAACAAAAAATAAAGACACATCTTAGTATTAATAGCTCTATAACCTGACTGATGTCTGTATCTAGACTTGTGCATTACAAACCTTGTGGGATCATCAGCAAGAAGTAATCTAGTCCCCAAAACTCACCAGTCCTTGAGAAGCCGCTGTCCTGCAGCCCCTTTCAGAGCAGCTTCCTCAACACCAACATTTGGGTTGGAACTGGAAGGATGGGGTAGCATAGGCTGAAAAAGGAATTAGGCTGGAAAAAGAAACTCTAAGATCATCAGGATCAGTCATTAACTCAACACTGGCATGCCCACAAGTGCCACATCTAAACATTCTTTGAACACTTCCAGGATGGTGACTACACCATTTCCTTAGGCAGCCTGTTCCAATGTTCAAAAACTATTTCAGTGAAGAAATTTTTTTAGCATGCAATTTAAACCTCCCCTGGCACAACCTAAGGCTGTTTCTTCTTATCCTGTCACTGGTTGCCTGGGAGAATAAACTAACTCCTACCTGGCTACAACCTCCTTTAAAGGAGCTGTAGAGACTGATAAGGTCTTCCTTGAGCCTCCTTTTCTCCAGAATAAACACCCTCAGCTCCAAACTCATATTCCAGACCCTTCTCCAGCCTTGTTGCCCTTCTCTGGACATGCTCCAGCACCTCCAACATGCCTATGCCTATGACAGACTGATTCAGTTTTGGTACTTCCTGTGAGTAATTTGTGCCTCCATGCAGGTAACTCTTGTTCCTACTCATCCTCCTCCTATTTTTCTTCCTAACACTTCTCAGCCCCTTTGGCAGATTTGTAGATGTGCTTGTTCCCTTAGAGGACATTTAATAATAATCATAAGCTATCTCAGTTTTAAATCATGTACTTCTGAGAGCTGGTCCAAAGGCACATCATTTCAGTCAGAAGCGTGTTTGTCCAGAGTGACAGGAAACGTTGAATTTTTCATGTCCTGGTTTTTATGCTCACATTTTAACCATAGTTACTTGTGCATGTATACACACTTCACACTGATACGGTTAAACATTCCCTGATTCAATTTTCATGCTCTTAAAACACTGCTTTCATGCAAACCATACACACATTGAGAATATTTTTGAAAGAAATCTCTGATATCTTTAATAAAGTTGTCCAGGAAAGTACAAGAGTAAAAAGCCATTTCATTCTGTGGAAATCAAGGAGCCATACCATGTATATGATATTCAATCTATGCACATTTATACTTCTACTCAATACTTTAATTTAGACATTTTTATATAAGTAAAAGGTAAATGTACCTTTGAAAGAAAGATTAATGTTTGCAAAATAGGAGATCTGAATTGTTTTACCCGATGAAGAAAACACTAAATTCATAATAAATGTCAATACAGTACAGACAGATGTTTTTAACCCACCCAGTGCCTTAAGTATTCTTAGAAGATAAATTGCAATTCCAAAAATCATATAGATGCTTATTTTTTCTGAGACTAAAAATTGACTAGAGTTGAAGTGCCTGCTTAGGCAGCTGAACACTGGGGAAAAAAATTACAACATAGCCATAAAACTAAAATATCTATGTAAAGTTTAGCAGAGACAATCACAAGAAAAATCAGGCAGCAAAATGAAGGTTCTTTTCAGAAAACAAAGTTGAGAAGAAAGAAAAATTAGGCTTGAAATACATGGCAATATGTCACAAACTTACATCTTTTACCCTGGATTTTTCAGCTGCTGAAGCTGGGGCATGAACAAGGGTTATCAACAAAACTCTGAAAGAAAGTAAGTTATGAAATTTCATGCTTCATAGTTCATTGATAAACCCTAAGACTTCAGCTGAACCAATCCAAGCTGTGAGGAGACACTCCACCTTCACAGAAGGAAAGAATTGTTAGGGTTGGAAGGGCCCTCTGGAGATCATCCAGTCCAATCCCCCTGTCAAGGCAGGGTCACCTGGAGCAGGTGACACAGGAAAACACCCAGGTGGGTTTGGGATGTCTCCAGAGAGGGACAATCCACGCCTTCCCCAGGCAGCCTTTTCCAGTGCTCTGACATCCTCAATGCTCTCGCACCTCACGCTGAGGCAGAACTTCTTGTGTTTTTGTTTCTGGCCATTACACCACGTGTGCTCATCAGCTGTGCTTTCTTTTTGTCTCACACACAGAGAGTGTGAGACTCTCTCAGTCACTACACACAGAAGCACAAAGTGGGTAAGGATGTTTGCACACGCCCTGTGTCATAATACATTATACCATTCCCTTGAGATTAGGAAGAGGGTGTTTCATGAAACCTGACTCATAATGACAGAGAACATGAAGTTTTTGTACAGGTGAAGAATATCCTCAACATATTTTTAAAGAATATTCACTTTTAAAGGCCAGTTTTGCTACTCTTATTTGAAATACACACAAGTTTAATGTCAAGTCTTCAAGGGCTGATTCTGTGCTTGAGAATGTTACCACAGCATGATTTATGGTGAACATTATTGCTATCACTAAGTTTGGGCACAAAGCTCAGAAAAATTAGAACACAAAGTTAGTATTTTATTTATAAAATATTAGTAAGGGAATTCCATCTGATTAAATATTCAAGAATCCTAAAGAAATGCTTCTCTCCAGGATTTCCTTTTTTATTTACTCATCAGTCTTACTTACCTGATTAACTAGCTCATCAAGTAAAGAAGCAAATTACATTAAAAAATAAACAAAACTAGAGGATTTATTGGAGAATTACTTAAACCTGAAGTGCATCTATGGAGTTAAGGTTACTTTGCAATTTTTCAAATCTATTCGACATATTTCTTATTTTCATATCTCCTCTGTATAACAATATCTTCTTAGGTGAACAGGCCTTTCCCTCCATGATTTTCTGTTATTATGTAATTCATGTCCATTTTTCTTCCCTCCCACTCAAATTTTGGAAAGTGTTTTTGGTAGTTTTCAAATGTGTCATCTTGGTAGGCCATTTTTCTACAAGGGATCAAATCAGTATTTCCCAATATTTTCTTTTCAGTTTCTTTAAGAAACTGTCATCTGGAGTGCTGCACAAAATTTCTTCCTCTTAATTATGTCATGTATCTATTATTAACCAAGACAGATAGGCAGAGATGGACATACATATATGTGGAACTGGAAGTGCTTCTCAACTGGAAAGGCTTGTGAAAAAAGAAACAGTATCTATCAATATCTGCCTTCTTTGACTAATCAATAAACTGTAAGAAATATGATAGGTGTCTCATTTTTTTATAAAATACACTAAACTAAGCACATGCATTTGACCTACTAAGAAAAGTGACAACCAAATGTTTCACAAGCACTAAACTTTGTCATCCTCTCTTCATTGAGTAAGCAGTGGGCTATTTTTGTCATTTTGTAAATGACATTGAAATGGGAAGCTTGTCATTTTATTACTCAATTTTTTTTTGCTTTGATTAGAAAACAGCAGCTCATTAGCTCCTCTTCCTGTATATGTCCCCATCATCACTCTGAAGAATGCCAGCACTTGAAATAGGACATTTTTTTTTTCCCTAACTCAAGTGCATTTTGCCTTTGGACCTTACACAAAATTAATTATAATTTTCCCTTCTAATCTCTAGTACATCATTAGGACTCTGAGACTCAGGATCTGTTTTCTCTAAAAAATGGCTAAGTGCCAAACACCAGTGGCATTTTAAAATGGAATGGAGTAAATGCAGCAAAATACATTCTCCTTCCCTGGAATTTACCCTCTGTTTTATCCTTGTGTTTCTGAGAACGTCCTCTAGAATGACTTTACTTGCATTAACTTTTTCTCTGATTAAGAAAGAAGTATTTCAATAAAAGCAGATATTTCACAAGGGGGCGTATGGAAAAACCCAAGAGTATGCACAGACACAGAGACACTCATCCACGTGTTATGGCCAGCCAGTGATTGTGGAGGTGGTCCAGCTGCCCAGAGAGGCATTTAGGCCCTGGAGGAAAGAGACTGATCACCCCTTGGGAGGAGAATAAACTTGGTATCCTCCAAGGCAGGACTGAAAGATCTAGGGGCAGGACGTCCCCTAAGAACATTGGCCACCTCCACTGTCTATCATGAGAGCGGACCTGTCCATCACTTATGAGTTCCAGAAAGTTCTGTTGTGTTCGGTCGTTTATTGTTTGCCCCTGTTGTCAGTCATCCCCTCTCCTCCCCTCTATTGTCCCTGTTGGCTCCTCTCCCTTTGTTCCTCCCTTGTTCCACCCCCGAGCTCGATGATCATTGGTTACTGTATCTCAAATAAAAGATCGGTGCACCAAGAGCTGGGGGTCTCTCGACCTTGGTTGCCCTGAGTGCTGTCAGCCTCCGTGCTACAGTGTCTCATTTATACCAAGGTGAGGGGCCTCTCCTTCTCGGTAACAGTGTCTACCCTGGGAGTAGCAGCCTCTTTGCTCGGGAAAAGCTTGCCGTCCAGAGAGCTTCCAGAGGCACTCTGGGTCGGGTCTGCCTGGAGGTCTGTGCCCACCAGACCGGCGGACAGGGGCGGATGCAACAAGTGATCACTTAGGATTCTCATCCCCAGTCTACCTTAACTTACACATCCGTTTTCTCACCTTTCACAAATTCAATAGAAATGAGTTCTGAAACAAACCCTTAGGGCAGCTCAGTATTACAGAAGGTATCAGAAAAGAATGACAAAGTTGAGCGGTGCTTACAGGGCTCTGTCTGTAGATATTTCTCTTTTATGAGCCACCAACTCAACGCTGCTGCTTTGTGAAAAGCTGCTGCACTACAGCATGAAGCTGTGATCCCTCCACTATTCCTTAAATTTTTTGCTCTCTCCTTTTTGGTGCTGGGAACTGAAGCAAGGAGGAAAACAGGGAGGAATTTAGCTCATGGGCCACAGCCTTGTTTGGATTTACAGCTAAGAATCTCTGCACCCTGAAGGAGAGTGACATGATGGAAGGCTCCAGAACTTTGCAAAGCTTTTTCTTACATCAAGGAGCATACTGACACCTCTTTTTGCAGCTGCATCAAATCAAAAGGAAAGCTCTAGAGCATTCAGAAGAGTTGTCCCCAAATGGTAAAACAGTAGCACATTTTAGCCAAGGACAGGGACCTAAAAGCTGACACAGCTAGTAGATTTGGACACTAACACGTATTGATTAGACAAATGGACAAGTGTGCATTCTGCATGATACTCAAAAAGCAATTGGGTTTAGAAGGGCCAAGGAATCTTTTAAGCAAATAATTACTTATAAAAGGAATAAGCTTTTTTTCATCACCGTATTTCCCCCCAGAAGATCACATAATCTGGGCAGATATTGATTTTTTAGCACTGCCAAGGGATAAAGTCTTTAACACTTTTACAGAATTTCTATACAGCATCTGTTGACCCTCTGTGTTCTTTACTTGGGTTAATAGAATTAAAACACTGTGCAATTCAAATAAACTGGAGGAATCAGAAAAGGTTAAGGGAGTTTGCTAGTAAGTAGTAAGGGTTTTCTTTTTTTCATTTATTTTATCCAAGAAATCAAAACTGACATATTCAGAAGGATGTGTCTGGGATGTTGAATACATGAAAGAAAGAAAGAAAGAAAGCATGAAGAACGAGTAAACAAGGTCTGAGGAAGTCGCATAAATAGCAACTTGTCAATGACAATTAAAACCTAATTATTCCTGATAGCAGTACTGTTCTTCCTCAAGGGTATAAAGAGCACTTAGTTTGAATTCTAAACATGAGTTCAAATATAACTTCATATACTCTGTAGGAATGAAGAAGGAATAGATTGTTCAGATCACTCATGAAAAATGTGAACAGAGGAGAAAAATAATACATATAAGAGAAAAAGTGTAAATTAAACAAACAGTAGCTCAAGTGCCACCTTAAGTTACACACTATGAAACCCTACTCAAGTTAGCATGAATACAAGCCAAAGAAAAATACTTTGCCACAGATATATGCTTCAAACTAATTTTCAGAATTAAAGACATTCAAAGTTTGTATAAGTACTCAATGTACCACATATATACATTTCCATTCAGAAATTTCCACTCAAACGGGAAAAAAAGGGTTTTTTAAAATTATTGTGGTAAACTAGAAAGCAGTTCTGAGTGCAATATTCTCCTCTTAGGTAACACTGATAAATGCTCTCATTAACTACAGTCTCAACGAGGTTAATTTAAATGATACCCAACAGCACCAAGACCTGCCTTATTAAAAGAACAGCGATAAACTAAAATAATCCTGTATTCATTAGAAAACAAAGTTTGTTTTGTTTATTTGCTTTTAACTAGAAGAAACAGATTTATATTCATAATGTTTTAATGCCCAGACAATTGTATTGAAACTGCTAGGTGCTATTTGCCTTCATTGTCACCCTTTTCCTTTATTGTCTCCAACACGCTGGAATTTCTGTTTGCTCTGTTGCTCCTGACCATTGTCAGACATAAAATATACAACTTAATTTATATTTTTAAACAGTATGATTGAAATAAAGTATCTAAAAAATGCAAAGAGTAGAAAAAGAAGCATGCAATATTTGATTATTATCTACTTTACAGTATGACCTCATCAAATCCCACTCCAGTTTATAGGACTATATTTAATGCTAAATGACCACGTCAATGTTTCTATTGTCTAGATTTCTCTTAAGAAACAGCTATGTTTTATTCTTTAATTTACACAACACATTATATTCAGATCACTGAATGTTTCACTTAATATTTCAACAAACTGATAGGATCCAGATCCATAGGTCATGAGGACCTGTATATTTCAAATTCAAAATATGAAGTTCTTAAAATTATTATTGATCAAAAAATTTAGATGAAAGGCTAAATCATAGTCTTTAAGCCTCTCCAGAGTTTTTAACAGCACATTGTCAAGGCTCCTTCTTGACATACTGACAGGAATCCCATTTTCAGGCATTTAGCTTGCAAACCAAGCTCTCCCCAAGGAAGCACAGAGGGACTGTTCTCCCACGTATGATGCTTCGATGCATAATCCAACAGGAATTTTCAGCAGACAAACAACATCTACTGTGCTTCAAAGGAGAAGGCTGTCCCTCCACCTAGCAAAAAACCCCAAAATTCACCTCTCAAAAAGGGTTCAAAAGACCACTTCTTCCTTCATTATTACTGGTTTGGGGTAGGGTAGAATTAATTTTCTTCACAGTGGCTGGTATGGGGCTGTGTTTTATATTTTTGTCGTAGTGCTGGAAACGAACAGTGTTGATAACGCAAGGACGTTTTCCTTACTGCTGAGCTGAGCTTACACAGAACCAAAGCCTTTTCTGATCATCACACAATCCTGACAACAAGTGGGGAGGGGGTACACAAGAAGTTGGGAGAGGACACAGCTTGGACAGTTGATTCCAGCTGTGAGTCCTGCTTTTCTGGAAATGGCAGAACATCTGCCTGTCCATGGGAAGTACTGGATGAATCCCATGTTTTGCTTTGCCTGCAGGCATTTTCTTTACCTGTTAACCCTTTATCTCAACCTGTGAGCTTTCTCACTTTTGCCCTCTGAAACTCTTCCCCATCTCACTGAGATGGAGTGAGTGCCTGTGAAGGGCTGAGGTGCTGGCTGGGGTTAAATCATGGCAGTTGTCACTCTTCCTGATGATTTTCCGATTCCCTTCTAGGCCCTAGTTTTCTGACCTGAAATCTATTCAGCTGAAGGCACAGGCTATCATTACAGAAGTCTGTTCTGCATTTCTCAGTACAGTAAGAAGTAAGCTGCCCTGTGGTTTTTCTAAACATCTGAAAAGATACAAGATAGATTCCATGTACTTCAGTTAAAGAATCAGATGATGGCAAGTAAAACTGTGTGCTTGTGTAACTTACACTATCTTGTTTCACAATTAACCATCATAATTAATACAGCAGTCTTAAGGAAAAGGTGATTGCTTGTAGTGAGTCTTCCACAATAAGTTTTTCCTGTCATTACATTATGTGATAAACATTGCAACTATCTCTTTGCTCTCCTGAATTGTTTATAATTTGTTTTAGTTGAAGGACTAAATCTATGACTTATTCACATGCACATGTTTTCCCAAAAAGTAAAAGTCTTTGGCAGCAGAATGGAACTGGCTGAGAGGTTGCATTGCTAATTTACATCTCACTTACATTCAAGACAACTTTTATTAGGCTTCAAATACCAATACTATTTTAAAAATGGAACTTACTTATTTAAGAGGCCAGAGTTTAATCCATAATGAATCACACAATACTAGATCACAGCTTTAGACAGAGATTTTGAAGCTATTCTCAAGTGCAATTTTACAGACACCTGAAGGTTCACAAGCTATCAGGAAATACCTTTTGGATGTCTCAAAAAGTACTATGATAGTAACTGGGCTTGGGTCAGCAGGCTGGGGATGCTGTTTAATGCTGTCATTTATGGCCTCTTTTGAGTGGACATTTGTGACTTAATGAAAGCTTTGATCATCTCTGCATATTCCTTTACATGAGAATAAAGAAGAGACTGTGGCATTCCAACCCAGCCCCATTTTTTGTCCTTAGCTGGGCAAAACACATTGGCTTGAAAGCAAGTTTTGATCAAAATCAGATGTGAGACTAAGAAAAAAAAAAAACAAACAAATAAATGAGCAAATTGCATGTTCATTCTCAGACATGACAATATGGCATTCTCCTTTAAGATTCCAGTTGTTTAAATGCCTGAAAAAATGCTCCTTACTCCAGCTGCATGTACCAAGTGTTAAGCATTCTCTTGTTTTGCTATACACAGGCACAGCAGGCTCCTCCATTGCTACCATTTAAACTCTTTTTTTTGCCTTAAAGAAGCAATCCTAAATGTCAGGCTTCCTTACACTGCCTGCGCCAGACAATCTGGCAGCCCCCAGAAGGAAAATCTCCATAGCGCATAAAAATCAACATTGCAAAAAAATCTATTTTATCCTTCACAATCCTATGATGTCCCCCTGGATAGAAAGGATCTCATATTGTCATCTGTCTTTCTGTCCCCACTCCCCTCCCTTCCCCCAAAGTAGAGCAGTTCCACTATTATAAAATGTAGTATCATAGATCCTAACACAGAGTTCTATAGTATTCTGTGTGGAACTTCAGAAAATACATTTTAATCAAAAAAAGACAAAGGTGAGCAGAGGAATAATATAATCATCAGTATAATAATAGAAGGAATAATGCAAACACTGGTGAAGTAAGGGATTCCTTTAAATTTTTCATTTCATGAAATTATTCTCTTTGATTTTTTTTTAATAGATGGAAAATACATTTTGCATTTGGCATTGACAAAGAGACCAAATTGGCTTGCTTTCTACATTAATGACTTAATGCTGGCATTACTGTCTAGATTCTTATTAAAGTCTGCACTTTGTTAGAAGCTAGATTCCTATTTTATTATGTATTCTATCAATATAATGTACACAAACATCTCGTCTTCCTAGTACATGACTAATTAAGCAGAAATACATGCATTCAATATATTATGTAATTAGCTGTGAAAGTCTCCAGTTATGATCAATAAGCAATTTGAGTAATCATTCATCTGTACATTGAAATACAGTAAGAACAGAGATTATTTCAAAACCCTTTTCTACATATATACTACTGAGAGAAGACAGAGAGGTTCTTCCTTGCAGTAATGTTGTTTTCAGACTTCTACTACTTAATATGCTTATTAAAAAACACAATGACTGACAATATAATAATGACCAGAAAGAAGCCAAGGTTAAAAATCTACAGACCTTCCTTCACCATTCCCCTCCTCTTTCTTTCCTGCTGTGCAATGAGTTACTATTTATTTTTACTCATGAAAAAAAGCATCTACAAAACATGAGTATGCACTCCTTTTGTACAGAAGGCTTTTTCTCAGGAAAGAGGAAGAAAATGAAAAGTTGGTACAACTTCAGTTGTTACTGTTTCCAAAAATAAATTCATGAAATTAAGAAAAAGCTTTTTAAAATCCAAACTAAAATAAATGGAACAGCTCCAGATAACAAAAATCAAAGCTATGCATCTTTCTGTATCCAATAGTGAGTCAGATGGTGAGTTCAAGTACTGGATCAAGATGCAATAGGTGTAAACTTGGGTTTTTTTAAATAATTATTTTTAGAAGACAATTTAGTTAACTGTATAACCCACAAAATGTTCTGCAGTCTTTGTCTAATTCTTAGCTGTTCAGCCATGCTTACTTTTCCCCCACCCTTACCCTCCCCCATTATAACTGCAGGGGGCTGGCACCTTCCTTATATCTTTAAGTTCTTCCTCCAACTATTGTAAACAAGAAACTCCTCTTCTTTTGAGAAAGTAAAGGATTTGGTTGATAGCAGTTAGTCCTGGAATCTTATTCTTCTGTGCTAGACAGGTGAAAAATGATTAAGTGAGGTAAATTCAACCAAAAGAGAACATGACAGTTTTTTAGAAATCTTTAGTCTTTGAGATTATGAAGTTGGCACAATCATATTTAGGTAAACCAATTAATTTAGACTGAATTTCAAGGTGCAAAAGTGTAGTGGTTTCAGTTCGCCAATTTAAGTGTCTGGCCAAACGTCAGCAGATTTACTAAAATTTACCTGATGTTTGCTGTGAGATGAGGATTAGGAGAAGGCAAAGCAGGCTCAGACTTTAGGGCACATAAAGAAAGTTTATTAATGAACCAAGGATAAAGGAAAAAAAAACCAAGAAACGCCAGAACAAACTTCTCGGACCACCCCTCCTTCCTGACCTTTTAATTTCTGTCCCCTTGACAACACATAAAAAGACAACACTTCGACCTCTAGTCAGTTTACCACTGCTGAGATAGCTTTTGTCTCAGTTCATTTAGGGAGAGAAGTTTCTTTTGCTTATACGATGGGTTTCCTGTAAGAAAATACAGTTTTTTATGGGTCCCCAGCCTCACCACCAGCCCCCCGCCCAGGAGAAGAAATTTGCTGGTGGTGGCCCCTTCGCCCACACCAGCAGCCTCCCACAGCTACTACAGGGGGTTATGACAGTCCATGGGGTACCCTTTTAAGGATGAGCAATTTTACAGCAGCAACGAAATAAAATCCCCTTCTTCTGTGTGTAGCAACACAGATTCTTTTGGCAACACAAGTTCTCCAGTATTCCCCAGGGCCAGGGACAGCTCACAGCATCTTCTGTGTCTGGGTTCAAGCTTCTCATTGGACTGCACTTATTCCAGCACCCACATCATCTCCATCCAGGTGCCTTGGCTCACTGGCTGCTGTTAGAATATTACATCCCCCCTTTAGACTATTCCTCCATATATTACAGGGAATTTATTAGCTCAGTCCCAACCATAGTTCTACAAAAGAATTTTCAGCCTCACTCAGGGCACTTCTCATGCACCTCCCTCTAGACATCGGTTCTGCTTTCCTCACTGACTTTAAAGTCTCTATGCTCCATTTATGTAGCTGTCTTCACTCGTCCCTCTCCCTGTGCAAGGAAGGATGGGTGTCTGCAAGTTTAGTCCAGGTATGGAGAGAGTTAATCTCTCTCTCTCAGGCAGTGTGACAATCACATGGTCTCTGCCAGGCTGTTTGGAAGGGTTCAAGCTGGATGACAGAAATACAGTCTCTGTGGCCTGGCTCTGCGGGGCTGGCTCGGCCTGGTGGGGCTGGCCGGGCCCGGGATGACAGGACAGGGCCCAGCCCGAGCTGGATGGAGTCCGGCCTGGTCCCTGCCCAGACCAGAGCAGGGGGGGCCCGGCCCCGTCTGGTCGGCTGAGCTGGATCTGCCGAGAGCTTTGGTTGGGTTCCTCCCCCATGTCCCAGCTGCAGCTGCCCAGCCGCTCCAAAACCTCCCTTCCCCCCGCTCCCCTCCCTGTAGGGTGGGAGGCCTCTTGCCTTACCAGAGAGAGAAGCAGGGAGATCCTTCTCTACCAACAGCAGCAAGCAAAAAGAGGACCTACATATCAATCTTTAAAAATACCTGGTTATTGGCTCTCTCTCTCAGGAAGGAAGTTGTTCTATTTCCTGCGGCATAGGTCACTTCCAAGACTGACATCCCCCTGGGCCAAACAAAGACAAAAAGAAATATATAATCAATGATGTACTAAAACCATCTAAAACAAGATAAGTAGATCTTTATCTGATCACTGATGTCAAGATCATTCAGGCAGATTCAAATTATATACAGTACATTATCTAGGTGAGTCTGTTCTTCAGATAATATCTTTGAAAGAATCAAGTTGATGAAGTCCTGGACACTTTTAAAGTCAACAAATGCAGCATCCCTTTCACAGTGATATATTCGAAGACTTACTGATTAACTCTCTGGCTGAGAACACTTGTGGCTCATTTTTCTACATGGATAAATAAATTATGGACGTAGATCACTGCATACGTGTAAGTGCTACACACAATAGAAGTGCTCAGGCTGTTGAGAAGTAAACATATCTGCACATTTTGCATTTTACAACACATAATACATAAGAAGCTTATTAAGAGCAAAAAATTAATGGCCTGACAGCACAGAATTGTTCCCTTTAGTATTGTATGTTTTTGAACATGTTACACAACCCAGTTACAAAAGTGTTAAATGATAGGAGCATCATTATTTTTCTCTGGGACATTATTCCTCATATTTAACTGACAGGAATTGCTTTTGCTCTCATATTAAACGTGGTTTTCCTTCTCTTTTAATGACACTGAGTTTTTAATGTCTGAGTCTTGAAAAAAATATTTTTCATCTGTGTTTTTATACACTTTCAAGAGTTCAGACCTTTTTCTGTATTTCACTTTTATTGCAGTTTGGTTGGTCCTATTGTTCAAATTTAATACCACACCTCTTGTGATTGTCAGGATGGTGACTTCATTTTTGGTAGGATGCGACTGTGATCTAGATGATCCATGCACCAAAAGCTGTTTTACCTCTGCATTTCTTCAGAACTTAGAGTGAAAAAAAAAAAAAAAGCTCTGTTTGGTTATTAGTATCTCTTCACTGGTTTTTTTTTTTGTTGTTGTTGTTGTTGTTCTTTAAGAGAATGAGGAAGGATGTTTATTTCAATTGAGTAAATAAATCAATTTCTGTCTTGTTTTTATCATCTATAATTACTTCCATAGCAGCAACAGAAGTAAAACGCTTCTTTCTTTGGTTATAATTCTCAATGTTTTTTTGGTTTTTTTTATATTAGCTAATTGCTCCTTGAGTTTTCACTTATTTTTCAATTTCCTTTTTGAATTTAAACTCCTACACTTTCTATGTTTTTCTGCTGCAGGGCTCACTGGAGTTTTTGAGGCAAAACACAAGGAACACTTAGATCTCTAATTCTCTATATATTGTCATTTCACTACAAGAGGTTTTGTCTTTCTTGCATCTGCCTCATCCACAGAGGGATGCTGCAGAGGATATAAAAAACAGTTAAAAATTAAACAACCCAAACCAACCAAACTCTACTTTGTGTAGTAAAAGTTAATGTTTGGTAAACTGGATTTGAATTTATAGTGCACTAGTTCTAACAGTTAATTCACAAAAAAAAAGACCACAAAAGGGCATAAAAGAGAAGTAAGGAGAGACCTTTGTGAGTAAATTTATTCCTTAATACAGAAGCACCCAGGCTTAGAAGGCATGTGTCCATGAATTGCATAAATTTTTTTCACTGTAACAAATATTAGCACATCCTCCTGACTGGAACCTTGGACTGTGACTTGAGACACCTAAGGGAATTTGAGACAAGATGAGGATGACACTATTGTTCAAGTACCTCTGGTCTAGGGACAAGGAAACAAGGCTGAGAAAGGAATGCATCCACAAGGAAGCCAAACCCAGGAGCTGTTCTGAAAATCATCCCCACTTGGGTTCCCCACCCTGTGTTCCAGGGAATCAGACATGGAGGAGGACAAGGTGGGCCCCAACTCCCAGGCAGCCAGCCCCGTGCCCAGCTGGGTGGAAGACCAGGCCCTCAGCGGGCAATGGCTGCGGGCAGGCGACGGCCCAGCAGATTCCAGGATCTGCCAGGAAAGGTCACAAGGGGAAGCCAGCATTGACCAGGAGCTGTCATCAGAAGAAAGCCGTAGCTATCGTGAATGGTTCCAAAGGGAAGACAGCATTGAGCTGGAGCTGTCCTCAGAATCTAGCTGTAGCTCCCATGAATGGTTCCAGGGGGAAGCCAGCATTGAGCTGGAGCTGCCCCCAGAAGAAACCTGGAGCTACCATGAATGGTTCCAAGGGGAAGCAGGCATTGAGCAGGAGCTGTCCCAGGGAGATGCTGGTAGCTACCAAGAAGTGTCCAAGTGGGACAAATCTATTGAAGAAGAGCTCTCCCAAGAAGATATCAGTAGCTCCCATGACCTTTCTGACTGGGATGAATGGAGCAAGGACTAGCTGTCCCCCGGAGACATCACTAGCTATAAAGACTTTTCAGACTGGGAAGAATATCGTGAGCAAGGGCCTTCCCAAGGAGAAGTCAGTAGCTCCCAAAATGTGTCAGACTGGGAAGAATACAGCAATCCATCTTACAGAGAAGTTGAGAGCTACCAGGAACCATCGGACTGGGAAGAGTCCCTTAGTGCAGAGCGACCTGAACAGGAAGAGTCCAGTAGCTCATTGTCCACAAACAGGGGATGTAAGACATCCCCTCTCAAGTCCAGCTGGGGGAGTGCCAGTGACAAAAAGCACCAACACAACAACAGGGAAGATGTCAGCACCTACAAGGTTGGGCCCAAGGCCAAAATCCCCTCCCCTGACCTGCTGCCCTTCGCTCCTTTCCATGCAGGCCAGCACGTGGCTGCCTTGCTGGGCTGGCAGCACACACATTGCCGGCTCACGCTGAGCTTCTCCTCCGTGCGCAGCCCCAAGTGCTTCTCCTCAGCCCCTGCCCCGCTCAGCTGCCTGTCCCCTGCAAGCCCCGTGCTCAGGGCGAGCTCCAGCCACTCCCTGCATCATTGGCAAAGCCATTCCAGAGCCCTGGGGCCAAGGCAGAGCCCTCCCTCAGGGACACCCCTCATCCCAGCCTGCACCTGCACATGGAGCCACTGACCACAACTCGCC